>PVLC010002486.1:46281-114097 GCA_004027655.1 Graphiurus murinus | reverse complement strand
CCCCAGTACCGGAAAAAAAAAAAAAAAAAAAAAGTAAACATCAGTAGAAACATTCAAACTAATGGTGAAGGCCTAAAAGGAAAAATCATTTTCAGTTTGCTGCGACCCTTTCAGGTAGTGGCGCACGCTTGTAATCCCAGCATTCGGGAGGCTGAGACCAGAGGATCCGGGTTCGCGGCCAGCCTCAGCTACCTAGTGAGGCACTCCACAACTTAGTGAGACTCGGTTTCAAAATAAAGAATAAAAAATAGGGCCGGGGGTATAGCTTAGAGGTAGAATGCCCCTGAGTTCAATCCCCAGTACCGCAAAAAAAAAAAAAAAATAGGGCTGGAGGTATAGCTCAGAGGTAGAACGCCCCCGAGTTCAATCCCCAGTACCGCAAAAAAAAAAAAAAAAATTCCTTTTAAGTTGGGTGTAGTGGCACACATCTGGAATCCCAGTACTTGGGAGGTTGAGACAGGAGGATTGTAGTTTCCAGGCCAGCCTCAGCAACCAAGGGAGCCTTTCAGCAACCTTGTGAGACCCTGATTCAAAACAAAAAATAAAAAGGGCTGGGGTTGTAGCACAGAGGTAATGCCTCTGGGTGGCCAGTACCACAGATAGATAAAATATTTCTTTTGATAATACAAAATTTGTATTCATCGAGCTGGATTCTGTCGATCTGAGACATGATTGATCCAAGTTATTTATTTATTTTGGTATTCTAAAGAGCGTTTCTTTCCGTGCTCATGGTGATTCATCATCTTTTCTTTTCTCTACACAGTCTGGGGCAAGGGGGATGCTTGACAGAGAGGGTCAGACTCTTAAGAAGGGCACCTGACAAAAACTCCAAGAAACGTCCAGTGTCAGTCTCTGAGACTGGGGATAGAGCTCAAGTTCTCAAGCCATCTCGGGGTTTCCACCGTAGCCAGGACGACCCCACTCCCGAGTGAGCAGAGGATAGCACCTGGCCTCAGGTTAAAGTTGAGCCTGTGTTTGGGCGGGAGAAGCAGGAGTAGGATAAACTACTTGGAGGGTCTGTTCCCACTCTGAGGGAAACGGCGAAAACACACGCAGGAAGAAGAATTCTTTAAGAAACAGCCCGACTCCCCGCAACGCGCCAGGTTTCCCACGAAGTCACCGTCAGCCTTTTCTTTGGGCGGAACCCATCAGGCGTCAATACCCAGATCTAAACCCCAGCAAGCCAATGACGCTCCCAAACCTCCCTGAACACCATCTCCATCGCGTTCTAAACGCAAACAGCGAGTGAAGAGACTGCACAAGTCACGAAGAAAATTAGGCTGCGCTTTTCCATGGCGATAATCGAATTAGCCTCAAATTAAACGTGAAATTGGGCCTTGCTGGCTTTGGGGACAAAGCCCCATTGTCCTTCTGCTCGAGTAGCGGCGCCCACCCCGCCCAGGCCGGTGCCCGCCACCGGGGACGAGGTCCGGGCTGGGCCGGGAAGGAGCCGGGGATGGGGCCAGCGTGGACGCGCCGAAGTTCGGCTCGCGCTGGGCGGGCGGCTGCGGGGTTGCGAGGCTGCGGGGCTGCAGGCGGGCGCGAGTGCAGGCGGAGGGAGGATCCGCGACTGGGAAGAGCGCGTGCGGGAGACGGCGCGTGGACGCGCGCGCCCGCGCCCGCTCTCCCCGCCCTTCGCCCCCTCCCTGCCCGCTCTCCTCCCCCCGCCCCCCGCGCCCGCCCAGCCCCCGGAATCAGTGCAGCTGTTGCCGTGCAGGCTGCGGATTCCTCCAGTCCCTCCCTCGGCCGTCTCTCCTTCGGAGCGAGCGCGCAGCCCCGCGCAGCAGCGCCCAGCGGTCCCGTCCTGTGAGCCCCGGCCCCAGCCGCGGACAGCCCCGCGGAGTCGCCTCCCGGCCCACCCGCCCGGCCGCCGAGGAGCGGGAGGAGGACGGGACCCCGGCGCCCCCACCCCATCCCTGGAGGTAGGCAGGGGCCCGAGGCTGGAAGATGCCAACTCACTGGGCTGCCTGCCTCCGGGCAGGCTCCGCGGCGGCGGGCGGGCGGGCCCTGGGCCGGAGGACGCAGCTGCCGGCCGCTGCCCTGCGCCCCGGAGCGGCGTGGGGGCGGGGAGGCTGCGGAGCCCAGGCGGGGGCGGCTCGGGGAGCCCGGGTCCCCAGGGTCTGGTAACACTCGGCGATACGGGGCGGGGGCGGCGGGTCAGAGGGGAGGTGGCCGCGGACGGACCCGCGGTGCGCACGCTGCCGCCGGGCCCCATCCTCGCGCAGCGGCGCGGATCTCCCTTCCAGCCGCCTGGCCTCCTCCCTCGGACTGGGCGCTGCGGCCCCGGGCGTGGGGGTGGGCGCCGAGCGGCCCCGGGAGGGGAGATTTTCAGATGCCCAGGGGGTGGGGAGCGGGGGTGGCGTTGACAGGCCAGGTTGAGCGCTTAACGGCGTCGGCGCTGCAGCCAGGCGTGGTCCCCGCTGCGCCGCGCTGCAGCTGAGCCGGAGGCGACGGCCCCCGCCCGCTTCCCGCCCGGTCCTCGCTCGCCGCCCTCCGCAGCGGCCCCCGCCTCCCTGCCGACCAGCTCTCCCGAGGCTGGGCGGGAGCCGCCCGCCCCGCAGCCGGCCACCCTCTCTTCAACAGGTTTGTGCCAGCGTGGGGACCCTCCAGACCTGCCTGGGGAGAGGAGCTGGAAACCCCTTCCGTCGTCACCCCTTTCGCCGCGCCCGCGCACCCCCTTTTTTGGGGGGGGCTTCTCTTTGTTTTGTGGTAGGAAAGGTGCCAGGTGCTGCCATTAGACGGGTGGGGGGTCGTCAGTACATAAAACGACGTTCATTATTTTCCCAATCAAAAGCCAGAGCAGATAGTAGAAGGGCGAGTGTGGGGGTGCTTCGACGGAGGAGAAAAATGGATCGTCGGGGTTATCTGGGCGGGGATGCGCGTTTCGGCAAGATGGATGGCTCGCGGTGGCTTAGCAGTGATGCAGCACAATGCTGCAGTATCGCAGGCTCCCCTGGTTCTCGCTGGCGGGGCTTGGCACCGCCATTCGGCGCCTGCGGCCCCCGCCCGGCCCCACCCAGGCCCAGAGCTGCCCTTGGTCGCGCCTGGAGCTGCTTCTACCTTGTCTTGCGGCTCTGCTTCAGATGGATGTGGCGTTGGGAAGACCAGGTCACCTAGGTCTGAGAGAGAGAGAGAGAGAGCTTCGTTTTCGGGGTGACCCCTCCCGCCCCAACTGTTGGCTGTGCTGGATGAAGGGGTGCCCTGCAGCACTACTGCAGATCGGGCCTGCGGATTCGGGCCTGAGTCTGATCTCCGAAGAGACCAGAGCCTTGGGGAGGGGCTGCAGGAAGACAGCCAGTTGGTGTGCAAAGGCAGTTTTGCATCCGTGTGGGAGGCGCAGCTTTTCTGTGGATCCCCCAAATCTGTGACCACAACCAAGTTGTGCATCGATTTCTTCATTTATGAAAAGTTGGTTTTTATTAATTAGACCTTTGTAGCTGTGACATTACATTTTGGTCAATAACAATGCTTTTTTTTTAATAGGAAACCATTTTTAAATGAAATGATTAATATTTTGTAGTTCTTATGTCCATGAGAACATTTATAACAATTTTAGCATTTAGTAGGTTTTTAAAAAGGAATTTATGGCCGGCCATGGTGACCCAAGCTTGTAATCCCAGTACTTGGGAGGCTGAGACAGGAGAATCTCAGGTTCTCAGCTAGCCTCAGCTACTTATTGAGGCCATCTGCAACTTAATGAGAGACCCTGTTTCAAAATAAAGAATAAAAAATAAGGCTGGAAGTGTCTCTCAGAGGTAGAATGTCCCTGAGTTCCATCCCCAGTACTGCAAAAACAAAAAGTTTGTTTTCGGTGGATAATAATTGATTCCTTTAACCTGTTTTTGCTGTCATCATTTGCTTTTTCTGCAAGTCAAGTACAATCACATATTTGGTTCTTTATTTAGGATTATTAGACAAGTGAGTGTCATGATTGATGGTTAATTAATATTCAGATTTCTTTTGATTCAGGTAGTCAAGTCTCCAGGCATGACTAATGAGATTGTGGTTGTAGACTATTTTTATATGCATTTTTTGTATTCATGTTTTTTTTTTTTTTTTCCTTACAGATGTGGCTGGGGAGGGGGTTGAAAGGGACAGGAAACATCTAACATTATCTAAGTCTCTGCTAGTACATAGGATATTTCCCTTCAAATGCCATTTCTGCATTTCACTTACTCAGTGTGGGATGGCAAATGGGATATATTTCAAATGTCATCCCAGGCTGTTCTAAAATGTGTAGATGAAAAAGGAAATTTCAGTGTGCTAACTGGAAGGGAAGGTCAGCAGTTTAAAAGCCAAGGGTGTGCCTGCTTTTATTTATTTATTTTTTAAATCATTAATGAATCACAGTTAGTGCAGAGTAGAACTGTGTGTAAACTGTGTGGTATGTGAGCATTGTTTTGAGTTTCTCTAATAGAGGACCACTAAAATATGCAACTTTTTGGATTTTTGCTTCATCTTTGTGCTGGTTGTATAAACTTGTGTTGCATACATATTTTATAGAGGTTTCTGTGAATATTGTTTGAACGAATTATCCAGACATTTTGGATTCACATAGAAATTTTCCTGTGTTGATGTCACAAGAGGTTTAGCTGTTCTAACTTACATACCAGGTGCAGAACTCTCTTGGGTTAAGCTCTTTGTAACTTGGCCCTGGAGTGACAAGTTCATGGGAGACCATGAGAAATGAAGGAACTGCTGTCCTTGGTCAGCTTCCACCGTGGAGGCCTGGTGGGGAGGATCCCTTGAGCAAGTCTAGTAACAACTCCCTGTGATGTAGGAGAAAGTGAGAAACCCTCACTCTCCATTTGTGACACATCTTGAGCAGAGGCTGAGCATTAGCAGAGCTTCCTGGAAGAGTTCATTTGTTCATGTTGCACTGATGTCCTTGTATAAGTCCTGTTTTTGGTTGAAATAATTTTAAGATTTTCCTTTTCTTTGTACTAGGGATTAAATCCAGGGGCATTCAAACTCGAGCTACATCCCTAGCCCTTTTACAGATTTATTTATTTATTTGTGGTACTGGGGATTGAACCCAGAGGCATTCGACCTTGAGCTACACCCCTCCTACCCTTTAAATTTTTGTTGTTGTTGTTGTTTTGAAACAGGGTCTCACTAGGTTGCTGAGGTCCTCACTAAATACTGAGGCTGGTCTTGAACCTGCAATCCTCCTGTCTCAGCTTCCCAAGTACTAGGATTGCAAGTGAGAACCACCATGCCCCACTGAATTTTTTATTTTGAAACAGGGTCTCAGTAGGTTGCTGAGGGTCCTTAGAACCTGTGACCCTTCTGTCTTGACCTCTTAAGTACTGGGATTATAGACGTGCACCCTTATGCCCAGCTTATTTTATTTTATTTTGAGATGGGGCCTTGCTATGTTGCCCAGGCTGGTCTAGAACTTCTAGGCTCAAGTGATGTTCCTGCCTCAGTCTCCCAACAGTAGTTGGGACTACAGGAGTGTGCTAACATGCCCAGTTAAGAACATATTTTTAGAAATAATCTTAAAGCCCAATTTTAAATTTTTGTCTCTATTTTAAAATTATTTTTCATATGCAATGATGTGATGTTCCTTTAATTATGTTGGGTCCTGACCAAGATGTTTCTTGTAATTGGGCTTTATTTAATGCTTTCTAAATTTTCCTATGGTAGCCTTGGTTTCTTCCTGCTATAAGATTAGGCATACAAACCATCCTACCATATAAAGAAAGGGTTAATACCCTAGCTTGGAAAGCTACTTCTGTGACTCTCTGGATTTCTTTTGTAAGTTTTCAGTCTTTGCACTTTCTCAAAGTACCTCTTCTTTGCAAAAATACTACCATAGTACTCTTTATTTTTGTGGTGACAGTTGTGCTATATTCAAGTTTATATAGTATAGGAATAATTTCATCAATCTTTTTTTCTATTCTGATGAGTAAAACTAAGTTATTCCAACTGGATACACCCATATTTCTATTTTTAAACATCTCTAGAGAAGTCATTTTTATAATGTGCCTTGCCATCATAGTGAGGTTTGTAGACCACCAGCATTAGAATCACTTGGGAGCTTTTATAAATGCAGATTCTTAAGCCCCACTCCAGACCTTCCCAGTCAGCCTCTGCATTTTAATAAGACTCCTAAGTGATTTGTGTGAGTATTAAATTAAGAAACTCTGCTCTATTCTTTCAGCTAAGGGACCTCAATACCAAAAGTTTCCTTTAGATTAATCGGTGTTTGGGGTTCTTTTCTAAAGTACCTAAGTTGAAAAAAAGTCATGTCTCCCCACCTGCCCCCACCGCACCCGGGAAGACCATTTGATGTAGCAGAGCTGGGGCCCAGGAAGCTTAACTGTGAGCCCAGGGTCTCCTTTTCTGTCCCCTGGAAACTTGTCCTGCTCTTCGGGTTTATTATTAGAACTTTTAAAATTAAGTAGTTAGTAGATACAAAATAGTGTCCTAAAATACATGGTAAAGAATCACAAACGAGGGCTGGGGATGTAGCTTAGTGGTAGAGCATATGTATAGTTTGTAGAAGGCCCTGGGTTTAATCCCCAGCAGCACAAAAAATAAAATAAATAAAACAACCCAAAAAACAAAACAAATACAAGCCAGTGTACACTTAGGAAGCCACCATCTAGTTTGAGAACTTATCATACAGTCTGAACCTTTCTGAAGCAACTCTCATTCAGAATTTTGAACTTCTCATTCCCTTCTCTAGTAGTTTGTCCTTTAAGAAAAAAAAAAAAATTGATTCTGTATGTTTTTCTACATTCTATAAACAAAATTATACCTTATGTATTTTTCTGACTTGCATTTCAGGTTAATATTATAGTTCTAAGACTCATCCATTTTATTACTCTAGTTTATTCATTTTCACTGCATGTAGTAGTCTACCACAGCCTATTTGTTCCTGTACTGTATGTAGATGGAGATTTGGATTGACTCCATATTTTTACTGCTATAAAAGGGCTTCTGTTGAGTGGTTCTGGGACATGTCTCTTGGTACACATGTGGACATACACACACCCTCTTCTTTCTGTAAGGAATGGCATTTGCTGGATCACAAAGCATGTGCATCAACATTAGCAGATAATGTCAAACTGCTTTCCCAGAGTGGCTGTACCAGTGTTTTCTTGTTAGTAGTGTATAAGAGTAGCAATTGTTTTGCTACCTTGCCAGTAGTTCATTTATCAGATTTTAATATCATACTCATTCAGTTGATACTTATGAAATGTTATTTTGTGCTTTTGATTTGTGATTTCCCTGATTATTGAAGTTTTGCTATAATTTTTTTTTACTTTTTATTTTTTAACTTGTATTTTTTATTTAATTTTTTTGCTATGAATTTATTTCTTATGCCCTTTTTTCTTATTGATTCGAGGAATTCTAGGTAGATTTCCTACTAATCCTTTGTAGATTATGTGTTGTAAAAATGATATCCTAGCTAGTGTTGTTTTTTAGAAAACCTTTTTTGTGGTTTCTTTCTTTTTTTTTTTTTTGTGGCATTGTGGATTGAACATGGGGTATTCTACCTCTTGAGTTATACCTCTAGCCCTTTTTGTTATTTTGAAACAGGTTCTCTCTAAGTTGCTGAAGCTGGCCTTGAACCTGTGATCTTCCTATTTCCGCCTCCCAAGTTCTGGGATTATAGGCATGCACCACCATTCTTTTGACGAGCAGTCATTTATAATTTTAGTTGAGCCGAAGTCAGTTTTTGTCCTTTAAAATTTGTGAGGATGATTTTGTTACTGTACAAAAAATTCCCTTTGTTTGTAAAGCGAGTTGGTTTCCAAACAGAACTAAGTCTAAATCATACTGCTTTTGTACAGTAGTACAGCTAGGTACTAGCTTTGAGATACTCACTCTCATGACCAGTTTCTTCATTAGAAAAATCAAATAATATTATTAATTCCCATTTGTAACACTGTTATTACAAGACAGCAGTGTGCATTGTCAGGCACAGAGTAGGTGTAAATTAGTAACATTTCTTTTTCTTTGTTTTGGGAATACCTAATCCATATAAGCCACAAACTACTTTTGGTATTCTTTGCAAAAACTACCTAAGATTTTTAATATCAAAAGAGCTTTTAAATAACTTATTCTAACATATATTTCAAAAGGCTGTGGTACCAATGGAGTTTATATATTAACATAAGCTATAGGCTATAATGACGACTTACTAGAAACTGAAACCCTTTAGGTTGCATTTCTTTCCAAACAGATGTGTGTGTGTGGAGGGCAATTGAACCCAGGGGCATTCTACCTCTGAGTTACATCCCCAGTCCTATTTTATTTTTATTTGGAAATGAGGTCTTGCTAGGTTAATGAGAGTCTCACTACTTGCTAAGACTGTCCTTGAACCCTCAATCCTCCTGTCTCAGTCTCTCAAGTACTGAGATTATACGTGTGTACCACCATGCCCAGCTGTAAACAGTTATTTTTATGAATAAACATTTATACTATTGATCTACATTTGCAGCTACTCTGAGATTGCATTGTAGTATTTTTTATTTTATAAATAATTATTTGATTTATTCTCTGACTAGGATTTGAGGTTGTGACGGTGGTCTGGGCTGGCCTAAAGTTGAATAAGAATTAGTTTCTGAATCTAAGGACTATATACTCTGGTATAAGTATATTTTACTGATAGAAGGCAAAAGACATTTTACTAATCAGGTGTGTAACTTCTCTAGTCTCAGATCTAATTTTATAAAACGAGAAATTAGATGAAATAATAAAGTTTAGTACCTATTGCCACCGCCTTCTGTCCCTGGCAGACACTAAAAAACAATAATAGGCTGGGTGTTGTGGTTCTTGGCTCTAAATCCAGCTTCTCAGGAGGTTGAAGCAGGAGGATTGCAAGTTCGAGGCCAGCCTGGACCACTTAGTGAGATCCTGATTCAGAAGGGTAGGGGAAGTAGTTCAGTGGTAGAGTACCTGGGGTTCAATCTCCAGTACTGGGGGTCAATGAGATAATCTCATACCCATTACTGTAAATTTTAATGACCATAAAGTGTGGAATTTTTCCCCAGTTTTTCTCAATTCTATGCTTTTCAAATAAGTTATTTGATTTGTTCAGAAAAGATACATTCCAGCAAGTACTATCAGCCATTTAGATAAACAATGCCAAGTTCAGTCTGTAGTAAACTTTTTCTTGTGAGTCATGTCAGAATAATAGGAAAGGCAAACCTGATTAATAAATATATATATAAAAATACATATTATATATACACATTTAAATGTATATATGCATGTATTTTAAATATATACATACATTTAAAAAATCTGTATCCAGGTAAAGGATATGAATAGTTATTTTATAAAAGAAGAAATCAAGAAGGCCAATAATTATATTAAATTGGTTGAATTCACTAGTTGTTTTGTTTCTCCTTTCTATCACTGTGACCAAAATACCTGACTGAAATAACATAGAGCAGGAAAAGTTTATTTGGCTCACAGTTTCAGAGGTACAGTCCATAGTTGACTGACTCCATGACCAGGTAGAGGAAAGCTGAGCTCAACTCATTGGCAGCTGGAAGCCAATAGACAGGAAGCAACCAGGGACAAATGTGGTCTTCAAGGCTGCATTCTCAGTGACTCAGCTCTTCCAGCCACCCTCTACCTGCCTTAGTTACCACTCAGTAAACTCATTCAAAAGATTAATCCTTCAGTAGATTTACCCATTGACAAGATTAGAGTCCTGGTTCAGTTATTTTACCTTTGCATATTATTGCACTGGGGACATGCTTTCAACCCCTGAACCTTTTGGGAGACATTCCAAACCATAACATCAATATGTGAAATGCAAATTAAAACAATAAATTTTCCACTTAAATTAGTAGATACGAGCTGGGAATTTGGCTCAGTGGTAGAGCACTTGCCTCTCACATGCAAGGTCCTGAAGTCAAGAGGAAAAAAATTGGTAGATAGATAATACTGTTAGGGCTAGTGTGAGATGGAAGCTCTGCATCACTTGTTAGGAGAGTATTTGGATTAATACAAACTTAGTGGAAAACTGTTGGGTTATATATGTAACAAGCCTTAAATGTTATACTTTTTGGATTAAAATCCCACATGTAGTTAGTTCTTTGACCTGAAGAAATAATTAAAAATAAAGACAGAAGTTTTTAAATGATGGGTTTCTTAAGCAACACTAATTGCAAACCCGCAAAAATGTTTTCTAGTGGGGCATAATTAAATAAGTTATGGCAGTAAACTGGGCATGGTGGCTCAAGTTTGTAATCCCAGTACTTGGGAGGCTGAGACAGGAGGATCGCAGGTTTGCGGCCAGCCTCAGCTACTTACTGAGGCTCTCTACAACTTAGTGAGACCCTGTTTCAAAATAAAGAATAAAAAATAGGGCTGGGGCTGTAGCTTGGAGGTAGAGTGCCCCTGGGTTCAGTCCCCAATAATACACACACACACACACACACACTATATATATATGTATATATATACATATATATATAAATGCAGGGTAATAGGATGAAATTCAATGTGTAGTGCTTAAAATTATGCTTATGAAGAATATTATTGACTGGGAAAATGCTAACCATATGATGTTCGTTGGAAATATTTGTATGCAAAGCTGTATGATGCATATAACTCCATTATATTAAGTAAAAAGTTGGAAGGAAATACATTAAAATGTTAATGGTTTGCTTTGGATAAAAATTGATGGGTGATTTCCTTTCTTGTATGAAAGGAAATTCCTATGATCTAATGTTTTTTATTTTGAGATTTGAAATATTTCACACATAGAAAAGGGTAAAGTAACAATATAATACTTGACAATGAAGAACTTTTTTTCTTCTTTTTGGTACTGGGGATTGAACCCAGGGGCATTCTACCTCCAAGCTGTACCCCTATTTATTTATTAACTTATTTTTGTGGTACTGGGTATTCTACCTCTGAGCTACACCCTGGGCCCTATTTTATTATTTTATTTTGAAACAGGGTCTTGCTAGGTCAATGAGAGTCTCAGTACTTGCTGGGGCTGTCTTTGAACCTGTGATTCTCCTATCTTAGCCTCCCAAGTACTAGAATTACAGGCATGTGCCACCAAGCCTGGCTTCCTAGTTCTTTTTGAAACAGGGTCTCACTAAGTTGTTGAGGGTCTCACTAAGTTGCTGAGGTTGGTCTTGAACCTGTGATCCTCCTGTCTCAGCCTCCAAATACTGGGATTACAGGGGCATGCCACCACCCTTGGCTGGGAGAATATGATTTTAATAATAACCTTCCCTTTTTTTTTGCACAAGAAGAAATTCTTATGTAATATATGTATGTGATGTGTGTGTGTGTGTGTGTGTGTGTGTGTGTGTGTGTGTGTCTTTTGTGTTAGAGTAATTTCTACCATGAAGGGAGTCACAGGGCTATTTTATTTATTTATTTTAAAAAAATTTTTTTTTCAGTACTGGGGATTGAACTCAGGGGTATTCTACCTCCAAGCTATACCCCCAGCCCTATTTTTTATTCTTTATTTTGAAACCGAGTCTCACTAAGTTGCAGAGTGCCTCACTAGGTAGCTGAAGTTGGCCGCGAACCCGGATCCTCCAGTCTCAGCCTCCCAAATGCTGGGATTACAAGCGTGCGCCACCACGCCCGGGACAGGACTGTTTTAAATCTCTCCCTCCTCCCTCCCTTCTTCGTTCTTCCTTTCTTCTTTTGTGGTACTGAAGATAAACCCAAGGGCATTCTACCTGTGAGCAACAGCCCTAGTCCCCTATTTTATTTTTTTATTTTGAAACAGGTTCTCAAGTTTCGGAGGGCCTCACTAAGTTGCTGAGGCTAGCTGTGAACTTGTGATCCTCCCGTCTCAGCCTCCCAAGTACTGAGACAACAAGCGTGCACCACCACACCCAGCTATTTTAAGACTTTTTAAATGGAGAATTTTATAGAAACTATTTTGAAGGAGAAGTCTCAGGAATGAGTAAAGTTGTCCTTAATGTTTGAGAGGAAATAGTATTTTCTGTTCTGTAGTCCAAGTCCCTAACTGTATTGGTACTTTGTACTTTGTAAAATGCAGGTTATAAAATTAACTTATTTGCTTCCATGAATTTTATATTTTTTTCTGCTGTGCACTTTGTTGTTTGAGGAGGGTTTCAATGATTAATTGTGCTTTGAGATATGAAAGCAAGATGTTGGGCTAGAGGTGTAGCTCAGGCATGGAGCACTTGCCTAGTGTATGTGAGGCCCTAAGTTCAACCCCAGCAGCACACACACACACACAAAAAGGCAAAGGGAGATGTTATAATTTCATGATGGGATAGCAGGTTCCGACCTACTTCTCATCTCAGTGTTTCGTCTCTCCATATTTTCCAGATCTTCAGAAATACTTAATACTACTCCTTTTTTTTTTCTGTACTAGAGATTGAACCCAGAGGCATTCTATGTCTAGACTACAACCCCAGCCCAATTTTATTTCTTATTAGGAAACAAGGTCTCACTAGGTTGCTACTTCTTTTTATCAAAAATATTCTGTTACTTCAGACCAAACCTAATTTTAGCTGGATAAAAGCTAATCAATAATTAATCAGCTAAATATACCCTCTACTTAAATATTTTCTACCAGAACTTAGAGAAAATTTAATTAATAATGAAGGTATAAAGAACATTGAAATTTTAACAAGGCTTTTCCATTCCTTGGTTCAATGTGCATTTTGGTAGAGCTCTGGCATTTCCGTACTTGTGTGGAGTGTGGGAAAAGATGTAGGAACTGGGCCACAGGGAGCCTGATGAAAACGTCATCCAGAAGGACATTGGCCTCAAATGACTGTAGTCTTTGGCTCTGTAAGAAGTTTCTTGTTTCCCCACCTTAGTGTGTGACTCTTTCAGAGATAATTTTTGTTCTGGTGTGTTTGCTTCAAGGCCAAATCTGAATGTTCAAGGACTTCTCATTTTTTCTGGAATGTTCTTTATGTTCTTTACCAACAATATAACCCTTTTCCTTCTTCATTTTACTTTAAGGGAAAGGAAACCCCAGATTTTCTCCTTAAAACAATGCTTATTTATTTTGTTCTGTGTTGCTCATTTTCCATTGTAATTTTAACCCGAAGCAGAGGAAAGCTTTTATAGCGAGTTACAATAGTCCTAAAAGTTAAAATATTTATTTTTATTTTTTTATTTTATTTTATTTTATTTGCGGTACTGGGGATTGAACTCAGGGGCATTCTACCTCCGAGCTATACCCCCAGCCCTATTTTTTATTCTTTATTTTGAAACCAGGTCTCACTAAGTTGCAGAGTGCCTCACTACGTAGCTGAGGCTGGCCTCGAACCGGGATCCTCTGGTCTCAGCCTCCCGAATGCTGGGATTACAAGCGTGCGCCACCACACCCAAAAATATTTATTTTTATAATCAGTTTAGGATCCCTGAATTTGTGATAGCATATGCAAATATGTTTAATATATGTGTTTTTTCCTTAATGGTTTATAAAGAATATATACCTTCATAAAGGCATAAATTAGCATAATTCATTCTAACAAAAAAACCACAAAAATTAAATATCTACTTTTTTTTTTTACCAAAATAATATATGTTTATTATAGATCATGTGGAAAATAAAGTTGAACACAGAGAAGAAAATTAAAATCATCAGATATTACAAG
This sequence comes from Graphiurus murinus, assembly GCA_004027655.1. NCBI lineage: Eukaryota > Metazoa > Chordata > Mammalia > Rodentia > Gliridae > Graphiurus > Graphiurus murinus. The sequence continues at coordinate 100,514 of PVLC010002486.1, read as the reverse complement.
ACCCCAGAAATAAGTAATTCACATTTTCGGTGTTTATCCTTTAAGCCTGTTTTCCCTCTGTGCATATGTCTCATCTCACCAATATATAATAAGGGCCAATCCTCAAATCTTAACCTAAAGATGTATTAGTTTATATAATCACATGATGTTTATCACTCTTCCAGCATGGCAAAACATAAAATCTGATTACTGGTTATAGTTAAGGCTATCACAGGAATGGTCTGTTTCCCTGAACTGTTTTAGCAGTGTGTGTGTGTGTGTGTGTGTGTGTGTGTGTGTGTGTGTGTGTGTGTGTGTGTGTCTGGGGAAGGGGTGTTAGAGAAAAATGGTGAAGAAACAGAATCTGAAATTTATTTATTATAGATATTTCTCTTCTCTAAATAAAATTTTTTGTTACAGTGGAAAAATACCAGAAATTAAGTTCTTGTTAGATAATGTGGGCTTTCTGTTTTGTTTTAAAAGGAATTCCCATCAGGGTTGCATTAATTCCCTTGAGAGAGATCTCTGTATGTTCCAGACAACATCTGATTTTACTTTTGTCTTCTGATTTTAGAGAGTCTTTGAAACAGCTACCCCATAATGTGTCATAAATGGAATGGATGTGGTTTTTTAATCTTGGTTTTTCAATGCAATACATTTTACTGAGCTAGGTTTGGTTATAATTGTTGAAAGCATAGGTTAGAGGTTTTCTTTTTAGGGTCTTTGTGTTAGCTGAATTCTTTAAAATTCTGTCTTTAGGTCTAGGACCTACTTCGAGAAGAAAAAGCAATATGTTTGATTATGCAATTCAGTTGGTTCTCTAATCCCTAGGACATGGAAGGGATGCAGGTGGCCTGCTGGCCCTTCTTTGTTGCATTAATTCTAGCATTTGCCCCCTTTCTGAAGAAGGTACTACAATGGTTTCCCCATATGCTAAGGGAAAAGAGAGTGAGAAGAGGGCTAAAATACCCTTTCATTGGAAGAGAAAGAAAGCCCCCTCCAGCAATTTTCATTAGGTACTTTGTGGTGATTATTAGTCTTGTTTGTGATGGAGTGGACACTGGAAAAAAGATAGCCTCTTTAACAAATGGTGTTGGCAAAACTGGTTAACCATATGCAGGAAACTGGAAATAAACCCCACTTTCTCACCCTGCACAAGAGTCAACTCAAGGTGGATCAAGGACCTGGAAGTTAGGCCAGAGACCTTGCAGCTATTTGAAGAGGGCATAGGACCAACACTTCAACACATAGGCACAGGTAAAAACTTTCTCAACAAGACCCCAAAAGCACAAGCAGCTCAAAGGAAGATCAATACATGGGATTGCATTAAACTAAAGAGCTTCTGCACAGCAAAGGAAACTATCAAGAACCTTAACAGAGAGCCTACAGAGTGGGAGAAGATTTTTGCCAGTTACTCTTCAGATAGAGTCTAATATCTAGGATATACGGAGAACTCAAGAAAATCACAGCTAAGAAAGCAAATAACCCAATCAAAAAATGGGCAAAGGATCTAAATAGACACTTCACAAAAGAAGAAATACAAATGACCAATAAATGTATGAGGAAATGTTCCACCTCATTGGCAATCAGAGAGATGCAAATCAAAACTACCTTGAGATTTCACCTAACTCCAATCAGAATGGCAATCATAAAAAACACGAACAACAACACCTGCTGGTGAGGGTATGGAGAAGTGGGAACCCTAATACATTGGTGGTATTGCAAACTTGTGCAACCACTGTGGAAAACAGTATGGAGGATCCTCAGACGAATGGGAGTGAACCTTCCATATGATCCAGCAATACCACTACTGGGTATCTACCCAAAAGAATGGAAACCAAACTATCAGACTGATACATGTGTATCTATGTTTATAGCTGCACAATTCACAATAACCAAACTATGGAAGCAGCCAATATGTCCATCGACAGATGGATGGATTACAAAACTATGGGATATGTACACAATGGAATTTTACTCAGCCATAAAGAAGAACAAAATCATGTTATTTGCAGGGAAATAGATGCAATTGGAAAACATTATGTTAAATGAGATTAGCCAGCCACAAAGAGCAAAAAAGCATATGTTCTTCCTAATATGTGGATGCTAGGGAGAAGATGAGGCATAAGAGGGTCTCCAGATGAAAAGGAGAGACCCTCGATAAGCAAAGAAGTTGATTTAATCGAAGGGGATGGACGGGGAGGGGGGACACCCTAAGGCACATGATGTACTTTCACAACTCTATCAAGGTCACTCACTGAACTGAACCTGAGAGGGAGGGAGGGCGAGGGAGTGGGGTGGGAATTGGGGAAGGGGTCAAATGAGAAATGTGTGCAAATATGTTGTTAACAATTTGTACCTAACAAAGATGTATGCTTACAATGCACGAATTACTACAATAAAAAATAAATTAAAAAAAAGAAAACACTACAAGGCAGTGATGACTCCTTTCCTAGTTGAGAGGGAACTCTGATCTGGGCAGGGTGATAGACCTGGACTGCACTAAGTGGACTTCCTTTTTCCAAATTAGGGATTCTTCAGAAACTTGTGGCCTGGTGGGCATCCTTCTCTTTGCAGGGGGCAGAAACCCATCAAGGGAAGTGCTTGATAGTTATTGTGCTAGGGCTGTCTGAAGCCTGGGATAGAGAACTTAGTCTGACCTCCAGGAAGCTACAAGATCCATGTTGGGTCTTGACACTTGTGATGGCAGGGAGCCAGGCTGTGCCCATTGGGTCCTGGGCCCAGGTTAGGGGAGTGCAGGGGGCTGGAAAGTGGCCTTTGCTGGGCCTCCCAACTAGATGAGAACACCTGTCACTATTTTAGGAGGCAGTAGTGGGCCAGGGTATCAGTCACATGACTTCTCTTAGAAGGGCCTGGTTCTTCTCACAGCAGGTTGACAACTCAGTGCTGCCAGCTGTCCTCAAATTCCCTACTTATCTCCCTGGGTGGAATAGAGGAAGAGCCTCAGTCCTGGAGCAGAGAGATTTGTGTGCCATTTGGGAAGGAAAGAAACCAGCACACACTTGCCATTTATTCTTTGTTTTAAAGGTAGGGTTTTTGTTTGTCTTTTTGCTTATTTTAAGTCAGTATCCACTGCTAGCAGAATTCCTGAATTTACCTGATAATCAGAATAATTTCTCATTTTAAAAGGCTTATTTTGCTTTCAATACACACTTTCACAAAATGTGTATTCCTGATACTGAAGATCACAAGCTTTTATCCTAATTCTAAAAAGCCTCATTTGATTCTTAAAGGGTAAAAATTTAATTGGAGATCAGGCTAATTTATTTTCTTGTTCTGAAGAAAGATTAATTTTGTCAGTTGAATTTTCTTTATATGTATCTTTTTGGCTACCACGAATTGTTTTCTTAGAGTATGTTTGCATGCATGTTTTGTTCTTATAGTATACATTTCTGTTGGACTAGCCTCTGGTTAAAGGAAATAAATATAACTTTAGTGGGTCATGCTTGAGAACTGCTTCTCAATCTTTTCTTCTCTGAAAATAACTAGATGTTTAATGTAAAGGGTATATGGATCACCAACCTATCACCGGAATGTTGCGCAGCTGTGCAGAGCAGGAGGCTCAAATGTGCTATTTAAATGATTTTTTCAAGAATGAAATGTAACAGCTTGTGGTTAACCATTCCAGTTTGTTTTTGAAGGTGACTTTTTTTTTGTTAAATTGTTCTTTTCATGGAGGTAATGGAACTCATTTAGTACTAGAATTATCCTTAAAAATACACCCCATTAGTAGTGTATTTGAAATGCAGGGCCCAGGGTATGATGATGCATGCTTATAGTCCCAGTACTTGGGAGACTAGACAGGAGGATCACAGGTTCATGGCCTGCCTTAGCTGCTTAGTGAGGCCCTTTGCAACTTAATGAGACCCTGTTTCAAAATAAAGAATAAAAAATAGGGCTGGGGATGTCATTCAGAGGTAGAATTCCCTTGAGTTCAATCCCCAGTACCCCCCCCCCCCAAAAAAAAAATGAAGGAAGGAGAAAAGGAAAGGAAAAGAAAAGAAATGCAGACAGTGGCAGCAAGATTCGATTTTAGCATCTGCAGTCCAGGTATCACTTTTGGGAGATTTGATCTTGCTTTTCCTTCCCTATCAGTTCTCCTTCCTTGGTTCTTTGAGCAATACAGCACAGCATTTCTCCCCAGTTTGAGCAATATTCTGATTATTTGTTTTGAGGACCAGTGTGAATTTTATCTTTTGGACTAAGCTATATCCACACAGATGGTGGTATGCTTTTTCTTTTTTCTTTTTTTTTTTTTTTTTGTGGTACTGGGGATTGAACTCAGAGGCATTCTACCTCCGAGCTACACCTCCAGTCCTATTTTTTATTCTTTATTTTGAAACCGGGTCTCATTAAGTTGCAGAGGGCCTCACTAGGTTCTTTTTTCTTTTTTAACTCAGGCATTGTGCAAAGTGACCTGATGGGAAGAAATGGCAGGTTGGTTGTAATGTGGCAACATCTTTCTTGATGTGTCTTTAGAGATAAGGGGGATATGATTCCAGTAAGGCTGTGCAGAGAATGTTGGAATGTGTTGGAACACTGCCAGGCGATTGAGAGCAATAAGTGTGACAAACACTAATTCAGTCTTGTCCTGCCATAAGATAGCTGCAGGTTAACAAAATATTTTGAAACTTGACATTTCACATGAACAGAATTGCTCCTCTGAAAGTATTACCAAGAAATGGAGAGGATTTCTTCCCTCTTTAGTTTAGTGATATTTGTTTATTTCACTAGTCTTAAAAAGTCTTGTTAAGTATGTTAGGCAAATTATTCTTTGTGTGTGTGGTACTGGGAATCAAACGCAGGGGCATTCTACCTCTGAGCTATATCGCCAGCCCTGTTTTATTTTTTATTTTGAAATGGTTTCACTGAGTTGTAGAGGGCCTTACTAAGTTGTTGAGGCTAGTCACAAACCTGAGATCCTCCTGTTTCAGACTCCCAAGTATTAGGATTACAAGATGGCGCCACCACGCCTGGCTCAAATCATTCTTTTTATAACATCTTACTGTACTAATCAGTAATGTATTGTCTCAAACTTCACTTGCAGATCCTGCCCCACTTCCCCCACTCACTGCAAACTATGTAGTCTTTGCAGCTTGAATAAAAATTGAGGCTTTGAAGATTTAAAACAAAAACTCCTAATTTTTATAAGTTTGATAGGCATTTGGACATGAATCTTTGATGTTTAACACATGATAGAGGCAGAGTAAGAGGAATTGGGTACTGTCCTGTGGGTACTGACCTTAGCTTATTCACTTTTTGACATGTTCATTAGTGATTTGTTTGCAGTACTTGAATCTTGTTTGTAATTGATTAACTTTCTAACAGGTCTCTTGATTCTTTTCAGTAAAAAGGTACATTTTTAAGACAATGGTTAAAAAAAAATAAAAAGAGCAACCTAGGGGATGTTCTTTGGGATGGGTCTCTGTACGGGTATGAACCTGATGGTGTTGTGATCAGAGAGTTAGGGGAGCAGCTGTGGAGATGCTGGCTGCCTTCAGTTTGGGTGCTCTGAATATAAAATGTTAAAAAATGTATTTGGATTAATGAGTAGAAATAAAATAAGAACAGGATTTATGTATTAAATATTATGTGAAAGCAGTAAGTGAACTTTGAGGGGCTTAAATACAAATCAAATTTCCATTAAGACTTCTTAATGCTATTTAAGAGATATTAGAAATTTAAAGTCCATTAGAAATTTGGATTTAGGGCTGGGGAATGTAGCTCAGTGGTAGAGCACTTAATTAGCATGGACAAGGCCCTGGGTTCAATCCCCAGTATGAAAGGAAGGAAGGAAGAAACAAAGAGTTTGGATCAAAACTAATTGTAAGAATTTTACAGCTCTTTATAGTATCTGGCAAATGGGCAAATGGCTGTATCTTTTATCTCACCTTTTTTTTTTGCGGTACTGGGGATTGAACCGGGGGGCATCCTACACCCCCAGTTCTATTTTTATTCTTTATTTTGAAACAGGTTCTCACTAAATTGTGGAGAGCCTCTCTAAATAGCTGAGGATGGCTGCAAACCCACAACCTCTGGTCTCAGCCTCCCAAGTACTGGGATTACAAGCGTGTACCACCACACCCAGCTTCTTCATTGTTTTTAATAGTACTAAAATTTGCTTTGTCACTTTTAGTCTCTTACATATATTCTAAAGGTCTGCTTCTTGTATAGAAAACTTATTTCTGGCTCTATGTAAGTGCCTTACACAAATCTTTAATCATTTATAATATGCCTTTTGGTCAATAGAATTGGTTATTTTAGGTATGTTTTGAGAATATGTAATCTTATTTGTGTTTTTACAACATAGAAAAATATTTTATAGGAAATGTGGAGTCTCTAGATGTATTGATCTTTTCATTTTTAGATGGCAAATGAATTCTCTATATGTTGTTCACATGTTGGGAAAACATACATGTTGGGAAAATACATCCTTGGATAATGTAATTGGTAAATGGAATTCAGAAGATGTGAACTACAAGTTACCAGCTCTTTTTTTACTTAGCATACCATTATCTGATCTGCTCATGTGTATCTATTTTTGGATAGTTTTCACCTCCAATCATCCATTGACTTAGAATATGAGCTGAGCATGGTGGTACATGCCTGTAATCCCAGTATTTGGGAGACAGAGACAGAAGGATTACAGATTTGAGGACAGCTTCAGCAACATAGCAAGACTCTCGGCATTCTAGAGAGAACCTCTTTCAAAATAAAAGAGAAGGAATATGTATTCCCTTAACATTAGGAGAGAGTTCAATCATTTACTCTGAGATGAGCAGCAAAAAGATAAATATTTGAATATTTCTTTTCTAGTTATTGTCTGAATTAGAAAAAAAAAAAACCCGTTATTCGTATCTGTGCGCTATGTTTTGGCACAAGCTTACACAACTAGGAACAAATAAGCTTGGCACTTAAAATATTCCAGACATAAAAATTTATGGAATTTGCTTATCTATGGTAGGGGTTGCACAGAACAGACCAAGGTTTTAGTTGGCTCTTTGTGCAGTATGAAGGCAGATGGAAATATTACTGAAATCTGCTGCAGATGGCAGTGGAGTGGACAGGTGAGGACCACATGGAAGTCTTGCTACTGGTAGGTGGAAAAATAAGATGGTTTATGAAATACTAGCCATTTTAGATGTCTCTACAGCTGTTGTCGGCTAGCTGAAAAACAATTGAGCTTGTTGGTATGGTAAGAGTTTTGCTGTCTGAATAGGCTTAGTTAAAATAGTATTTCAAGTGCCTATAAAGACGTGTATTATAACATTATAATAAAAAATGGTAAATTGAGCATGATGGTGTATGCTTGTAATCCCAGTACTTGGGAGGCTGAGACTGGAGGATCTGGGTTTGCAGCCAGCCTCAGCTACTTAGTGAGGCACTCTGCAACTTAGTGAGACCCTGTTTCAAACTAAAGAATAAAAAATAGGGCTGGGGTTGGAGCTTAGAGGTAGAATAGCCCTGGATTCAATCCCCAGTACCTCCAAAAAAAAAAAAAAGGTGAATAACCTAAATGCTTACATTGGTAAATTTGAAGAGGGAATGTTCAGTGTAGTGTTAGGTTTTTTTTTTTTTTCTCAGTACTGGGGATTGAGCTCAGGGGCATTCTACCTCCGAGCTACAACCCCAGCCCTATTTTTTATTCTTTATTTTGAAACAGGGTCTCACTAAGTTGCGGAGTGCCTCACTAGGTAGCTGAGGCTGGCCGCAAACCTGGATCCTCCAGTCTCAGCCTCCCAAATGCTGGGATTACAAGCATGCGCCACCACGCCCGGCTTCAGTGTAGTAATTGAGTACAGACCCTGGAGCCATGCTACCTGGGTCTTTATTCCCAGCTCCACCATGGACTCACTTTGTGGCCTCAGACAAGTTATTAACCCTTCTCTGTCTCAGTTACCTTTTTGTAAGATGGGAATAATCATAGTAAAAACCATATAAGGTTATTGTGGAAATTAGGTAAACATTATTAGTATTATGTAAAACCTTCCAATAACATCGAAAAGTTTTAACATAATAGAGAAAAGGCCTAATACAAGACTATGCAAATGGTAAGAAATGTAGGAAATATAGAAAAATACATAAAGAAAAAGAAATAATGAACTACTCCAAATGTTGTTTCTGGAGGGGAGTTGGTGGTTGGGATTACTTACGATTTTTGTTCTTGCCTCAATGCTTTTCTGCATTTTCTAGTATTCTATCCATGTGTTACATTTATAATTTGAAAAAGTAAGCTTTGGCATGAGAAGTACCTATATTCTTTGCAAACAATGAGTATGCTTTTTATAAGAATATCTTATTTTTTGTATGTGTGACACTGGGCATTGAACCCAGGGGCATTCTACCTCTGAGCTACACCCCAGCCTTATTTTATTTTTATTGGGAAACATGGTCTCACTAGGTTGATGAGAGTCTTACTACTTGCTGAGGCTGTCCTCAAACCTGTAATTCTCCTGTTTTAGCCTCCCAAGTACTGGGATTACAGGTGTGTGCCACCATGCTTGGGCTCAGGGCCTTCTGTTTGGCAGCAGTTTGCCTTTGTTTATTTTTTATTTTTGATTCTGCAATGCTTTCATGTTCTCACAAAGTACCTCAAAGTAATGAAATTTTAAAAAAAAACATAATTTAGGTTTTTCCACTAATTAAATGGGTTGTGTAGGAAAAAGAATTCAAACATGTAGACACATGACTGCTATTTGTTATGGTCTTAAGAAAATCATGAAATTCATTTTGACCTTATTATCATTTTGTGTAATAGTTTTGATTTTCTCATATGAAAGGGAGTGGATACCAATGCTTATCATCTACCAGTTATCACAGTGTCAGGATTAAGTGGATTTCTCAGGGTCTGGCACATGACAGGCACTCAGCGATGTTACTACTCTTGCTGCCTGCTTGCCCCTCACCAAACAAACTACAAGCAAAACTTGATCACTTCAACTTTGTCACTAAATACCATGGTTTTTTATTCTAATTCACTGATCCTTTGTGCTTGATTTAAATTCTCCCCTCCCTTCATATACCTTCATATATTTCTGCATGCCACTTCTACTAGAAGTGGCGTGTGTGTGTGTGTGTGTGTGTGTGTGTGTGTGTGTGTGTGTGTATATATATATATATGTTTACTGTGGTCCTCCTCTCTCAGCCTCCCAAGTACTGGGATTACAGGCATACTCCACCTGCCCAGCTGCAGGCAGTGTTTTTAAAACATTGTAACTACTAGCTACAGGCCTATGTTGAATCCATAAGTTTTTTTCTTCTTTAGGTTATTTCTGTGTTCAAAATTTTCCACTGGGGCAGGGCATGGTGGCTCATGCCTATAATTCTAGTACTTGGGAGGCTGAGACAAGAGAATGGTAGGTTCAAGGCTGGCCTCAGCAATTTAGCAAGGCCCTCAGCAACCTAGTGAGACCCTGTTTCTAGGATGAAGGGTGTAGCTCAGAGATAGAATGCCCCTGAGTTCAACCTCCAGTACCCCTTTCCCCCCTACACACTACACACACAAAATTACTATTGGCAAGAGGAAGGAAAATAAGCCATGGATGTTTACCATAGTGGTAATGAAAGATTAATAGGTTTAAACAGATGGCCCCCCAAAACAGCATTTTTATTGGCTTTTTTTTTTTTTTTCGGTACTGGGGATTGAACTCAGGGGCATTCTACCTCTAAGCTACATCCTCAGCCCTATTTTTTTATTCTTTATTTTGAAATAGGGACTCACTAAGTTGCAGAGGGCCTCACTAAGTGGCTGAGGCTGGCCTCGAACCCGGATCCTCCAGTCTCAACCTCCCAAATGCTGGGATTACAAGCATGCGCCACCATGCCCGGCTTTTTATTGGCTTTAACATTTTTCTTGGTTCTCTGTCTATAACAAAATTTCTAGCAGTTTTGAAATGAGACATTACTGAAATGAAGTCTCAGACAAGCCAAGAGACAACTTTTGTCAAGAGGTATTATTTCTCTACCAAAAGCCTTTGGATTCAAACACAGTGTGTGTTGCCAGGGATTTCATGCCTGCATATGTAAGAAATCTCAGTGTGGAAGTTTTCACTTAAATGTGGCTGTAAACCTCGTGTAATAAAACTAGGTAAGGAGGAGCTCCCCCTGTTTTATAACTTCATGTGGATAAAAGCGTGTAAATGATCAACTCCGCAGACCTTTGAGTTTGTGCCATTCATTCTCTTTTTTTCCCCTCCCGATGATGAATTCAGTTTTTATTAGAAATCACGTGGAATCTAGCTAAGAATTCTGTTTTTTTCTCCTTTGTGAGTGGACATGTGTGAAGACCAATTGATGTTTCATGACAAGAAACACACTTAAATCTATCAGTTAACTCAAAAGTTTCCTGTCCCACCCCTTTCCCACTGCCATTTTTTCAGTACTGCTTGTACTCTTGCCTTTTGAAGGCAACTTGTGGATTTGAGGCAGGAAAAAAACAAAACAAAAAAAACTTACAACTTCCTAGCTGGGTGTGGTGGCACACACTTGTAATCTTAGTACTTGGGAGGCTGAGATAGGAGAATAGGAGGTTTGAGGCCAGCCTTAGCAACTTAGCTAGGCCCTCTGCAACTTAGTGAGACCTCGTTTCAAAATAAAAAAATAAAATAGGGCTGGGGATGTGGCTCGAGGTAGAACGCCCCAGGTTTCAATCCCCAACACAAAACACACACACACACACACACACACACACACACACACACACACACATACACACACACACACAACTTTCTTAGAGCCATGGTCTTGTATTTTTCATTGATTTTAGTATTTTGTAGGAAAAGTATTCATGACCTTTTACAAAAACAAACATTAAAACGTATTTTCACATGACCTGGGGCTGATAGGAGTCAAGCTTACATATCAAGGAACATCACAAATATAGGACCACTTGACCCTTCACCCCAGAGCCGTCCCTAGGCCCGGACCCAGGACTCTTGTCTGTTACATGTCTTTTTTTTGCGGTACTGGGGATGGAACCTGGGGGCATTCTACCTCTGAGCTATAGCCCCAGCCCTATTTTTTTATTCTTTATTTTGAAACAGGGTCTCACAAAGTTGCGGAGGGCCTCACTAAGCAGCTGAGGCTGGCCTTGAACCTGGATCCTCCAGTCTTAGCCTCCCAAATGCTGGGATTACAAGAGTGCGCCACCATGCCCGGCGTAGCATGTCTTTTGGAGGTACAAAATTTCACTCATTATGAGAAGGCTGGTGTTGGGTGTCAGCAATGTTAGGCTTGGTGTAGCTGTTTTTGAGAGAATTGTTTATTTCCTCACTTGAGATGACCTGGAACAAGGTCCCCTCACAGCCTACCTGTGTAGACCAGGTAGAGAGCCAACCATTTTTTCTCATTACAGGCTGAAGCTCATGGTCAGAAAAATTGTAGAGAATACCTAGAACTGGAGGTTGTAGGGCTGGGCAGGACCCTGTATACCTCAGTATATCTGTACCTTGTATCAGAGAAGAGACTAGAGCTCAGAGAAGCGAGGTGAAGTCATATATATTCACATAGTGTAAGGGCTTTAACTCACTGTTAAGTCAGTGACAGTTAAACTCAGTGTTCTTGTGACTATTTTCAAAGTGCTGAACCCTGAAAGGCCTCTCACCTCTGCTTACTGGGATTGCTTGTAATGCATTTAAAAATTAATATAGAAGAGGCAAGCCTACAAGTTCATGCTCTAGTTTGCTTTTTTCATGTTGTCGGGCTTGCATTGATGGTTAAACATTTACTGGGAAAATAGAAAGTCTTTGAAAATACACAATACTAAAGAAAAGAAAAAAAGAAAGTTAAAAAATATTAATAGGGAAAAAAAGCCCATTGTGTATGGAACTAAAAGTCAGTATATACATACTATATGTCCATCTTTGTCTTAATAAAAATAGTAAGTAACTGTGCCTTGTCTTTCCAGGCTAGGCTGAAGGAAAATAAAGGTCATTCCAAAATAGAAAAGGATCTGGTTAAATATTACTTCAATAAGTTGAGTATGTTTAAGCTTTTCAGATCTAGGGATGTTCGTGAAGGCTGATTGACAAGTCATCTGCCCAGATGACTTGTACTGTGTCTTATCAGTGATTTAAAGGAGTTAAAGGACAGTCTTGGAAAGCATTACCCTTACCTACCACCACAACTCTAAAGTGATTTATAACCATATAGAAAATCTAGGATACCGTGGGTAAAAGTTTGGAAAAAGAAATTCTATTATCCCAAACCACCGCATGGAAAGTAAGACCGGGGCGAGAACTTCTCATAGTGATTGAGTTCTATTTCTGGAGCTGTACAACCTGCCTCTGCTAGTTACTGACTGTGATTTTAGGTAGGGGACCATGTAATTTACAATCCAAACTGGGTAGCATATGAGGGTGAAAGGGGGCACTTTTAATAATTGTACTGGGGAACTGGTTGTATTGGTGCACACCTATAATCCTAGCACTTGGGAGGCCGAGACAAGAAGATTGTAAGTTCAAACCTAGTCTCAGCAATTTAGCAAGACCTGTTTCAAAATAAAAAAGAAAAAACGGATGAGCTTGGAGGTAGAATGCCCCTGGGTTCAATCTCCAGTAGGAAAAGAAAAAGAGGGAAAGGGAAGGTAGGTAGGTAGGCAGATATCAGGGCAACAGGCACAAACTTGGACTGTTGAGGCAAAGCAGGTATAATATATTCATACTAGTCTTACCAAATTACCTAATCTCAGTGCCTGGAGATAGAATGTTCCTGGGTTCAATTCCTAGTACCAAAAATAAAAAACCAAAAAAACACACACACAACTTAGGATACTTAATTCATATAGTAAACCACTTATATTCAGTTTTCTTTGTGTTATCTTCATGCTATTTCTTCAAGGAAAAAATGTGTTTTTGAATTTTATTAAATGAATATTAGCATCATGTAGTGACTTCTATTTATGGCATCCACTGAAATTTAATTACTTGTTTTATCTGAGCCTTTAATAGGAAAGTTAAATTTATTTTTGCTTTGTCAGTTACCTGTATGTCTGGCACTTAGTTATATATAATAGCATCTGTGGTATAGAGAAGGCTGAGCATTGGGACACTAGTTTATCAGGTTGTAGCTAGTGAGTATCCATGCTGGAGAACACATTTTTTTATAGTTGATAAGAACATGATTACGTAGTTGAGTGGTTTGGGAGTAGCAAAACTAGACTTCCAGGCCCCTCTCGAGCTATGTAGGATTGCCAATTTAAGGGGGAAAAAAAAAAAAAAGCCAGAATGCCCAGTTAAATTTGAATTTTAGATAAAAAACAAAAGCATCTTTTTAAGAATGAGTATGTCTCATGCAGTATTTGGGGCATTCCTGTACTAAAAACTCATTGTTTATTTGAAATTCAGCTTTAATTTGGTGTCCAGTATGTATGTACGTATGTAATTTTTGTCATACTGGAAATGGAACTCAGGGACATTCTACTTCCAACCTATACCCTAACCCTTTCTTTATTTTTTTTTGTTTTGAAACAGGGTCTTACTAGGTTGCTGACAGTCTTACTATGATGTTGCTGAGGCCATCTTTGAACCTGCGATTCTCCTGTCTCAGGTTCCCAAGTACTGGGATTATAGGCATGTGCCACCATGCCCAGCTGATGTCCATTATTTATGACAGTCCTAATTATACAGTTTAATCCAATATAAACCTCATTCAGATGTATATAAAAAAAAAGTGTAGTCAAGATCCTATTGTAAGTATCATGTTAACTTTTTTTTTTTTTTTTTTTTTTTTTGCAGTACTAGGGATTGAACCCAGGGGCATTCTACCTCCAAGCTATACTCCTAGTCCTATTTTTTGTTTATTCTTTATTTGGAAACAGGGTCTCATTAAGTTGCAGAGGGCCTGACTGAGTAGCTGAGACTGGCCACAAACCTGCAATCCTCTTGTCTCAGCTTCTCAAGTACTGGGATTACAAGCGTGCGCCACCATGTCCGGCTTCATGTTAACTTTTAAAAAACTATTTCCTGCCTTCCATTGGGATGAACAGTCAAGAGTTGGTCACTGAATAGCTGCTGCTGGGTGTCCACTCAAGCCAAGATGGAAAGGTGTTCAGTCTAGTTTGCCACAGTAGCAGGGATTATATTTGCTCTGGGAGAACGTCTTGGCTGTAATTGTAGGTAGACTTAGGCCAGCTCTTTCTCCTTGGAGGAGAGTCCAGGAGTCTATTAGTTAAGATGACTTACTAAAGCCCCCCTGCTGACTCCAGGAGTTCTTGGTTTTGTGGTTGCATTATTTCAGTAAAAATTCGGGTATGGAAGTTAAATTTTGAATTATTTACATTTCATCCATCAATGCAGAGGGAATAACTTATATTGTCATTAAGAGTGACATTCAAATACTCCTCCCATTAAAATCTCTCCTTCCTGTTTTTGACTTTCAGTAGTGCTGCCTACAAAATGCCTGTGAGCTTTTGCATCTGTTTTGGAACTCTGTCAGCAGTCAACCTGAAGGGCATTGCATGCCTTTGGGAAATGCTGATTGGAAGATTAGAGGTGGCAGAAACCTGAGTGTCTGTCTGCATTTTTTACATTCTGGGTACAATACCTCTGTTAAGCTAGGTCTTTGAGAAAAAGCTTCGCCAGGTTAATGATACATTTGGTAAAACCAGTAACGGCAAGTGAAGGTTGAAATTGTGCCTGCTGCAGAAGAGAAAGCCAGAGCAAACTGGTTTTAGACCAAAGCTGCTTTTAAATTGCTGTCATTTAAGAAATTGAACATGCCCAATGAACTAGGCATAAGTTTCAGATTATCCTTTGAAGAAAAATGCACAGTGGTCTGAGCTTACTATTAGGCACAGATAGTGTGTGGGTGGCTTAGCCAAGAGGAAAAATGCAATTAAAGCTGTTTTTTCAAATTACTAGATTTAGAGGTGTATCTTGTTGGTTCCTAGTGACTCCAGAATATGAATTATTTGTATATACTTGCACTAGCTAGGCTTTGGATGCAGTTATTTGAAAGCTTCTTTCCCCTGAAAGATCGGGACAGGAAGATCACAGATTCATGTCCAGCTTCAGCAACTTAGTGAGACCCTTGCAACTTAGCAAGACCCTGTTTGAAAATAAAAAGTAAAGAGGGCTGGGGGTGTAACTTAAAGATACAGTGCCCCTGGGTTCAATCCCAAGTACCAAAAGGGAGGAGGTGTTTTTTTTCCCTCTTTATTTTCTGAGCTGTCTCCTTTTCTCCTCTTTGCTTCCTTTAGTTGCCCATTCCTTTTGGACATGGTTTTACTCTTGACAAGCCTGAGTTTTGTCATAGTGTCACAGGGTTGATTGGCATGATGGGTGGAATAGTTGGCCTAGTTTACGTGGCTTAGTATTTACAGGTATGTGGTTGGATAGAGATTGGCTATTAATGGTAGAAATGTTCACCTTTTGGGTCAGTGCCTCTCATACTTGACAGTACATTGTCATCACCCAAGGAGCCTTAAAAAAAAAAAAAAAAAGGGTAAATATTTGGGTCTCAACTCTAGAGAATGTGATTTAATTGTAAGACTTGTAAGAGTTCCCCAGGTGGTTTTAACATATTCCCAAGTTGCATGATATCCCCTGGTCTGCTTTCAGAATGATGGCTTGTACTGTCTATTAGGGTAGCCATAAGCACCAGGTAGCTACTTATATTTAAATTAATTAAAATTGAATAAAACTAAAATTTCAAATTACTCAGTTATAATAGTCACATGTCAGATGCTTTGTAGCTACATGTGGCTTCTGGCTGCCATATTAGACAGTGCAGGTATAGAATGTCTCCACTGTTGGACAGCCTAGATGCAGGCTAGCTGTAGGATGTCCATAAAACACAGGAGGAGCTGTGAACATTTGAGAATCTGACACAGGCTTGGAATAGAACTAATCCAGCTTGACTTGCCAGGTCTGAGTTACTACATACTTTTTAAAGTGGCCTTTTTCTCCATGGTGTTTTTGGCACCAGAACCCCTTGAGCAGTTGGTACAATGAATTATGTATCACATCTCACAGAAAGACCTCATTTAAAGCAGGCTTGCCTGAGCACTGTGGTACAGACCAAAGGAGGCGGAGGCCAGGGAAGAAAGAATGCAGCCTTATTCCTTCAGAGCAGAGGAATGTCCTGAAGCATGAGTGTTTGGGATAAGACTAGGTAAGAGAGTATATTTTACCCCTTCTGTTGAAGAAAAACCTGCCTGACCTGGCCTGTCTCTAGTGTGTAGGAGATATAGACAGTGCTAGCACACATTTCCTTTGAAATAAAGTTCCATTGTGGGTCTCATCTTCTTGGGGGTCTGGGGCACAGAGGGACTGAGAGAACAGAATCACATTTAATCATGTTTATTCATATATGCCATATAATATTCAAGTAGGGTAGGGTCATAGAAAAGAGAGGTTAGAGGAAAATGAGGCATGCTAAAGAATGTATGTTTTCTAAACCATGTTTTCTTCAGGCAGGTCCTCTATGGAAAAATCTGCCTCCTGCAGGAGAATGCCACCCTCCTGTGGAGAGGCCATCTTGAGGCCAGCAGTCCACTCTGCACCATCAGGCTCTTTGCTGTGCTGGACATTAACACCTCAGAAGCAGAATTGTATTTCTTTCCCTGAGCCTACCAAAAAGAAAGTGCCAAATGTTAATGGGCACAGGGAATGGGTAGGAAGAACTCTGAGAATGTGTGGACTAGATGCATGCTGTGCTTGTCAGTTTTTCATGTCATGACAAATACTTGAGAAAAACAACTTAAGGGAAGAAAGATTTATTTTGATTGATGGTTTCAGAGGTTCTGGTTCATGGTCAGTGGGTTCCATTCTTCTGTGGGTCTGAGTGAGGCAGAGCATCATGTTGGAGGACAGCTGCTCAGCTCACAACAGCTGAAAAGGAGAGGAGAGAGAAAGAGGTGTATTAAAAGATAATCAGTGGATTAATTTACTGATGAAGTCAGAGCCCTCATGATCTAATCACTTCCCCAAAGCCCCACCTCTGACATTGCTGCATTGAGCGTCAAACATTCAACACATGAGCCTTTGGGGATATTCCAGATCCACCTATAATGTAGTCCAAGGGTACAAGCTCTAGAGGCTTAAAAGGTCCCACGAAGCCGGGCATGGTGGCGCACACTTGTAATCCCAGCATTCGGGAGGCTGAGAGCAGAGGATCCGGGTTCGCGGCCAGCCTCAGCTACCTAGTGAGGCACTCCACAACTTAGTGAGACTCGGTTTCAAAATAAAGAATAAAAAATAGGGCTGGGGGTATAGCTCGGAGGTAGAATGCCCCTGAGTTCAATCCCCAGTACCACACACACACACAAATAAAAGGTCCCACGAGTCACTTGAGAGCTCTTCCTATTTTGTCTGACTGCTTTTGTCCAGGGTGAAGTGTAAGTGCCCTTTCCAGACTCCATTTCCTCAATTTGCCACACTTGTTAGGTAAGTGTTCTTGATAGGGTTGTATCTAAACATCTGTTTGGCAAATGATAACTGCTCACTTCTGACTACCTACCATGAGGAATATGTGACCAGGGACCCCTCTAGGACTTTTATATTCTTAGGAAATGTGTTTATTTTATTTTTCACTCATGTTGACTTTATTTTTGACTGCTAGGTGTGCTTTCCTTCCCTTCCCATTGTCAGT
This sequence comes from Graphiurus murinus, assembly GCA_004027655.1. Classification (NCBI taxonomy): domain Eukaryota; kingdom Metazoa; phylum Chordata; class Mammalia; order Rodentia; family Gliridae; genus Graphiurus; species Graphiurus murinus. The sequence continues at coordinate 82,925 of PVLC010002486.1, read as the reverse complement.
AATTTTTAGACTTTTTGTTTACACTCGTCTATGATTTTGAATTATATCCAACACTTTTATTTTGCCTGGTTTTCTGTATTTTTTTTCCAACTTCAGAGAGTTAGGCAGGAAATGTTAACTTCCCTTAAATAGGAAAACAGGAGATTAGAAGGACTAAAAAGAAATGCTAAGTGGAAAATAGTAAGGTAAGCATTGATGATTTAATGTCTTCTGTAGTAGAGAGCTGTCCTTGTTGAATTCTAGGATGCTACTGGTCCTCTCTGTTTATGGATTTCCAAGCCTTTACAGAACTGAATTTTAAAGGACAAGTAGAAAACTTACCTCCTAGCTCTTGAACAATTGCATTTTGAAATGCTAACTTTCTGTTCTTAGTAGAGTACACATACAAATCTAGAAATAAGTAGACCTGAGTTCTGACTGGTGAGATTAAATTGTAATTAAAACAAAAGGATAGCCATTTGTGGTGATGCACACCTGTAATCCGAATACTTGGGAGCCTGAAACAGGAGGATTGTAGGTTCAAAGCCAGTCTCAGCAACTCAACAAGACCCTCAACAACTTAGTAAGATTCTGTTTCAAAATAATAATTTAAAAAAGGGGTTAGGGTATAGCTTGGAAGTAGAATGCCCCTGGGTTCAATCCCTGATCCCCCCACATTCCTCAAATGAGGTGGTACTGTAGAAAACATCTTATTTGGTAGCTTCCAGACATGGATATCAGAACCACTCGAAAGCCTTTTAAAAATATTATAAATTCTGGACCATATTATATCCCTGTGAATAAGGCTCTGGGCCTAGGAATCTTTTTTTTTTTTTTTTTTTTGGTACTGTGGATTGAACCCAGGGGCATTCTACCTCTGAGCTATACCCCTAGCCCTATTTTATTCTTTATTTTGAAACAAGATCTCACTAAGTTGCAGAGGGCCTCATTAAGAATTGCCGAGGCTAAGCCGGGCGTGGTGGCGCACGCTTGTAATCCCAGTATTCGGGAGGCTGAGACCGGAGGATCCGGGTTCGCGGCCAGCCTCAGCTACCTAGTGAGGCACTCCGCAACTCAGTGAGACTCTGTTTCAAAATAAAGAATAAAAAGGGGCTGGGGGTATAGCTCGGAGGTAGAATGCCCCTGAGTTCAATCCCCAGTACCGCAAAAAAAAAAAAAAAAAAAAAAAAAAAGAATTGCCGAGGCTGGCTGTGAACCTGCAGTCCTCCTGCCTCAGCCTCCCAAGTGCTTGGATTACAAGTGTGTGCCACCACACTTGGCTAGGAATCTGTATTTTGAAATTCCTAGGTGATTTTGGAAAGCAGCTGAGCTTGAAAACCAGTCTTTATTGTTGTGCATCAATTTTCAGATGAGGAAACCGAAGACTGAGGAAGTGAACTGAGTTCCTCACAATTAGTGGCAGCCAGAGGTAAGACTGGACCAGCACTCTCAGGTCCCTGTCACCCTTGAGAAACAGTGGCTCTCTGGTTTCACCTGAGACTTGTGGTATCTGACTCATTCTGCAGTCTCCTTCCTAAAACCCACTCCTTTTCAGTTTATTTTTTGTTTTTTGGCAGTGAGTCCAGTTCTCCTGTTTCACTCCCAGGGTGCTCTCTCTTGCTTCATGACAAAGGGTGGTGTGTCACAGGTCCTTTGTGGTCACATAGGCTGGGCGCCAGCTTTGGGGGTGATCTCTGGGACCCTTCTTAGGTTTCAGTGTGGTATATTATCTCATCCTAGTGGCTTCTTTGTGATTTAGTTTTCCCCTGCACTCATCATTTAAAAATAAAAGTCCTATTTCTTGATATATTTTTGGCCACAGAGTAACTTCAGGTGGTACATTTTGTATAGGGGGAAAAATAACGAATTTTTGTGCTTTGCCATGAGTTACTTTTCTACTTTCAATTTTAATGAAGCTATTAATCTTACAAAGGACTAATCTGAACAAACACGCTTGTATACAATATTTAATTCTGGGGGGGGGGTGAGGGAGGACAAAAATTTAATAAGAGTACTGTTACCATGGGAAGCTAAAATAATAATCTAGTTTCCTGGGAATAGAAAGTTAAGAAAAAGAACTTTTGATGCTTGGGTTTGACACTGAGAAATGAGTGACAAAAAAGAGATCAAATAAAATGATGTAGCTGGGCATGGTGGTATACATTTGTAATCCTGGTACTTGGGAGACTGAGACAGGAAGATTGCAAGTTCACAACCAGCCTCAGCTACTTAGTGGGGCCCTCCGCAACTTAGTGGGACCTTGTTTCAAAATAAAGAATAGGGCTGGGGGTGTAGCTCAGAGGTAGAATGCCCCTGGGTTCAATCCCTAGTTCCAAAAATAAATAAATAAAATGATGTGATTAAAAGTACTTTGAAAATTATATGGGAATATGCAGATATAAACTATTGAATTTTAAAATTTTTAAATCATAATTCTGATTTGAGAGCTGGTACAGTTTCAGATTGAGAGCTTTTATGAAGAGCATGTATACAGAAATCCCTCATTGGGAATGTGGATTATTTATAGATAATGTCCTTTACTTTGAAATGATCTCACCATAGTTTTTTATTTTTAATTAAATTAACATTTTATTTTTTATACATTTGTTGGTGTATTATAATTTCACCACGTTTTTTTATCAACTGAATTTTTCTGAATCAAGGAGAGGGTATCTATATAAACCTGTATGAGCCTAAAATATCTTTAATCTTAGCTGTGTTTCCAAGAACACCTCAGCATTCGTTGCTCATGCTGATATCCTAGAGCTGCCTCCAAGAATCTGTTTAGTTTTTCTGAGGCACTGATGCAGAGGATGGAAAACAAGGTTTGGGAGATTTTATAAATAGATATTTTAATTCAGAAAGTATCTAAAGGGTCTTCTTTGGCCTTGCTTTAATTCAGGTGAGGTCTACAAAATAGGAAATATTGGAAATTGGAACAAATGATCCCACTGAGTTGGTGATGAGAGAATTCTTTCAAAGGTCAGGGTCTCTAGAAATTTCTGGTTGGGAATGAGCAGTTTGACATAACTGGATATTTTATTAGTCTACCATGTCTGAGTCTCCCCTCAGTGGACGTGGAGCATCCTAGCAGTGTGCATAGGTGAGGCGCTTCCACTAGAAGGTGGAGCACTTGTCACGTGCTGGGCTCTGTGCTGACACTGGGGTATAAAACCACACAGGGCAAGTGTCAGAGGAGAAAATGGAATTGGGGACATAGGCCATGGTGTCATGGCCCTTATGGGCACAGGAAGGGGTGTGTCTTATTCAGGTAGGTGCCATCGCTGCACACACATTTTTATCCGAATTCACCTTTTTCTTTAGATTCCTAAGAGGGGAGTTGCTCCATCTAAGGAGTTTTTCTTAACACTTGTTTCAAAGGCTGTATGTTCTCCTGATCTTACTGCAGGTGTCTGACCTACCACCCTTTGCTTTGACTGACTTATTCTGTGTAAATGTCTTCAGACTTAAGCAGGCTGGTACCATTTTATAAGGGATTTGGTTTTTGTTACTTAAAGGTTTGCTTCTGGAACATTTATATAAATTATAGCCTTCTTCATGCTGAAGACCCCAGGACATGTATCTTATGTCTCATGCAGAAATATTCCCAGTCTATAGCAGAAATGTAATTGACTACTGGGTAGATTTCCTTTCTTTTCATGTGGAATGAGAATGAGATTTATTGGCTTATATAAACTAGACCAAAGAAGTTAATAGGAATAATAAAAACTGTTAGACTCTGTTTGGCTCTATTTTGCTGTTATACTCAGATTATTTTAAAAGAAAACTGCACGTTGTATAGTTTAACGTACCTACAGAATATTGAATGTAGTACTTACCAGAAAATTCAACCTTTTCAGTGTGTGGTTGTTTCCAGTTTTCTTATAATTTACTCTGTGTTCTTGATTGCATATATATATATATATATTCTATAAACTGTATTATTTTATGTGTTAAAGTTAGAGGAGAGGTCTAAAACATAAATGCCAAGGTAGATATTTTCATGTGAAACTGCTTTTCTATCCACAGTGCATGTTAAACATATATTGATTGCTAAGTAGCCTCTTAACCAGGAGTCCTTTGAAATCTTACATCTAATCGTGGGTGATGATCAGAGACTATCAGAGACACAGAAAGTAAATATAACTTCCCAGAGTTATATGAGTGGGTTACTGTCTTTGCTTGGAACACATACAAAGAAAGGGTTCCTTCTTCAAGTCATTCAAGATGCAATCACAATGCCATGCTCTTTCTCACAACACCATTGTAAAGAGTCACAGAGAAAGAAGCAATTAATGGTGTCATCCAAATCTTGAAAAGAAGGCATAATGTAGGAGAATTGTTTAGCAGAGTGCAACTTTTTATATAACTGTAATTAATATGAATATGACTTACTCAAAAAACTTGAAATGTGAAGATTGGATTTTAAAAGTACAGAGAATGATGATTCACCTTATAAAATCACTCATCCCTTATACAAGAATTTATCCTTTTAAGAGGATACTCTTCTGGTGCATTGAAGTACTTGCCTGCTCATTGTTCTTCTTAAAAAATCAAATTAGAGAGCCAGGCATGGTGGCGCACCCTTGTAATCCTAGTACTTGGGAGGCTGAGACTGGAGGATCTGGGTTCGTGGGCAGCCTCAGCTACTTAGTGAGGCACTCCGCAACTTAATGAGACCCTGTTTCAAAGTAAAGAATTAAAAATAGGGCTGAGGGTGTAGCTTGGAGGTAGAATGCCCCTGGGTTGAATCCCCAGTACCACACACACACACAAAAATCAAATTAGAATGTACTATGATGCAGTGTCTTACAAAATTAAGATGGTACCAGTAGTGGTGGCACACGCTTGTAACCCCAATACTTGGGAGGCTGAGACAGGAGGATCTCAGGTTTGAAGCCAGCCTCAGCAACTCAATGAGGCTCTCAGTAACTTAGTGAGACCATGTTTCCAAATAAAAAATAAACTAGGTCTGGTGGTATAGCCCAGAGGTAGAAGACCCCTGGGTTCCATCCTCAGTGCCACACAAAATAAAAATAAAAGTAAAAAATTAAGATGTAGCCAGGTGTGGTGGTGCACACTTATAATTCCAGTACTTGAGAGGCTGAGACAGGAGGATTGCAAATTCGCGGCCAGCCTCAGCTACTTAGTGAGGCCTTCCACAACTTAGTGAGACCCTGTTTCAAAATAAAGAATAAAGAATAGGGCTGGGGTGTAACTCAGAGGTAGGATGCTCCTTGGTTCAATCCTCAGTTCCCCCCCACACCAAAAAAAAAAAAAAAAATTAAGATATGACCTGTGATACTACCCAGTTCTATCTAGAATACCTAAGAATGAAATGAAAGCATATATCCACACAAAAATTTGCACACAAATGTTCACAGCATCTTTATTTTCAGTTGCTCCAAACTAGAAACAACCCAGATCATCATAGGTGAATGGATAAACTGTGCTGTAGCCATGCAATGAAATATTACTCAGCAATATAAAGAAATTAACTATATGCATCAACCTCAGTGAATCTCAAAATGATAATGGTGAGTGAAGTAGCCAGGCATAAAAAGAGTTCAAATTGTGTGATTCCATTTACATAGAAAATTTAGATGAATATATAGAGACAGAAAACATATCCGTGGTTGCCTGGGGGCAGGGAGGAGATAGGTGAGGGTGGGCTCGGGGGGAATAAACTCGAGGGACATAAGAAAGCCCTTGGAAGTGATGGATATGCTCATTTCCTTGATTATAGTGATGGTTTTGTAGTTGCATACATATATCAAACCTCCTCAGAGTTTATCATTTATATATGCACAGTATATCTGATGTCAGTTATACCTCAATAAAGCTGCTAAGGTAAGTCTTCTCTTAGCTTTTCTACTGGCCCCACCCCCAATATGTTGTATTCCACTCAACATGCTCTCAGTCAAAAACGGGCAGGAGTGGGCACCAGCTATAGTTGTGTGCACAGTGCAGGGACAGATGGGAGACAGAGGTGTGCAGAGAAGAACCCATGGAGCAGGTGAGCTAGGGTGAGTGTGAGAGAGGATATTTCAGTGGATATGCAGAGTCTGGGAGCTCTGGAGGTACAAATGTTTGTGGCAGGAGGTGGGCCTAGAGGAAAGGTGGGACTTGTGTGTTTATACTATAGTTTGGAGCTTTGTTTTTAAAAGCCTTAGGTCATCTCTGATGAGAGGTAAGTAGTGGACAAAGTCAGCTTAGGGCTATTGTCCATCTCTGGGAGGTTGAGGAGACAGGAAGCTCTGGTTCAGAGTTCAAGGAGCCACTAAGAGGTATCATTCCCCCAAATCTGTCCAAGGAGTATTCCTGTCAGTGATAACCTTATTATCATTCAGTCTTGCAGACAGCTCTGCTGTGTCCAGAAAACTGCACACCACATTGGAATACCACCTGTACAAATACTTAAAATTTCTCATTTCAAAAATAAACTGTTCTTTGTAGAAGAAACTAAGGGAAATATAGTTACGAAAAATAAGAAAATTTATATGGTCTTTAATCCCACCACCCTGTGCTTGAAATATTATTTTTATCTGATGGATAAGTCTACGTATTACATGTATCATGATTTATTTAACCAAACTTCTTTTGAGGATGATTTTTTGTTGTTGTTAAAAATTCTAGAAAAACTATAATTAACAGCAAGTATATCAAAGAATGTATAGTTAATTACATTTTTATTAAAAGAGTTTTAAAATTTATATTACAAAAAATAGATTTGGTCTAGTAGAGACTCCCCCCTTCTAGATTTACACATGGGCACATACAGTGCTTCTTTGTTACTGAATGATAATTATTTCATCTGTACTATTCACAAGAAATTACCACCAGTGTGAACTCTGTTGTTCCCAAAGGAAGATTTCTTCTCCATATCAGAAATATGTTAAAAAGTATAAGCAGTGGTAATAGCTAACATTTTTGAGTGTGTCTATGTTTCCTGTATTGCTAAAAGCATTTTACATGTTTATTAACTCATTTAATCCTTAAAACGGTTCTATGAGATTTAGGTCCTGTTATTTCTGTTTTACATATATGTAAACTAAAACACAGAGTGTTAAAAACATACCCAAATAAATGATTGATTTATTATATAAAAATAATAAGTAGTAAGCACACATGCATATTAAAATAACTGTGAGCTCTCACTTTAGAGACCACAGTGATCCTAAAAGAATCCATCAGATGGTGTTGACCTGGGTAGAAGGTAACAGGCCCTTTTCTCACAGTGCTGGTTAAAAAAATGATTGGAGAAGGTTGTAATGATATTATTTATTATGCTCATGAAAATATTGTTGAGATTAATGAGCAATTGTGTGTTCTGTAGTAGACACTTAAATTATGGTATATCTATAGATAGCCATAGAATGCCGTGTAGCTGTTGAAATGATCATTTAAGCATGTGCTTATGGAAACAGTTGTTCAGGAAATAGTGAATGGGGATAAACATGAAGATCTGATGTCCATACATACTCTGTGCTCCCCTCCAAGAAACCAGCACACCTGGCTTCCTCTGTTATGTAGTGCCAGAGAATCTGTTGGCCCATAGGTGCATGTCCATTCAAGGAACCCCTAGAGTTCCAGTGAGATGCTCTGACATTAAGCATCATAAAAATGCCTGGCTTAGAAGAGGGAGAGGAAGAATTAAAACATTTAGTTCTAGACCTTACATTGACTTAATTTGACAAGCACAGAAACAATTTTACAATTACAAAGTTCAGCCACAGAAACATAAATCAGTTGCTGATGTAGTTTAAAGTCTTCCACTAACTTGCTTGAGTACCTTCTTCCCGTGAGACTCACTCCGTTCACTAAAGATTTTTTTTTTTGCTTCCCCTTTTGTTAACCTGCCTCTCCATGATAGGAGTTTCCTTTTTTCTACCTCAGTTTACCTGTCCTAGGTCTCATTTCCCTTTGAGTACTAGGCATTAAAAGCCAATCAGTTGGATTCAGATTTTACAATTAAGAGTGACTTGATATGTTACCCTTATAATTGAACTTTTAACAATTGCCGTTTCCTCAAAGGTGTAACTTGTTTAGGAATTGCAGAAATCATAACCACTCACTCTCAGCCCTCAAGGTCATCTAACCGTGAATCCTTTTCCAGGCCATAGAATTTAAAGGCCACCTTCATACCACCTAAAAACTTTGTCCTTATGTTACAGAAAGAACTTTGTGTGGTGTACTTCCTACATTGTGAAAAATATCTGCAAATATCTGGGGAATTGAATTTGGGGAAGGGATACCCTCTGGCTGAACTCTGCTGCAAAATCCATAAATACGGGGCTTCAGTTCTGCACAGCAGGATAGGTGCAAGTGTGTGCCAGTGATCTCACAGCCTGAGACCATTTCTCCCAACATCCTCTCAGGAAATGAGTAGAAAATAACAAAGGAAAAAACCTGAACTTTCTAGTTGGCATTCTTACTGAGGAAGTCCACCAAGAATTAAGCTGCTGTCAACTTGTTCTGTATACTTTTTGCTTAAAGAACATGTGTTAGAGTCACATCTGAAAAACCTATTGTGTTATGCTTTCTTAGCTTAGGGTCCAACATGGAGAAGGGACTCAGGGTCTGGAACCAAACTCAGATCAAGAGGTAGCAAGACAGTGGCATCTAAGTGCACAGACCAGAGCTTCCTTTGGGCCCTTCCGTCATGTTGGTAATGTTCTGTGTCCTCCATCTTCAGTTTGGTCATCATGGGCCACATGTGGCTTCTTGGCATTTATGGTTGGTGTAATTGAGATGCTTAATTTTAAAATTTATTTCATTTTAATTAGTGTAAATACCTATACATGACATGTGATGACCAGATTGAATAGCATAGGACAGACATAGAAGCTAGACCACTTGGGTTTAAAACCCAGCTCCACTAACTTTTACCTTTTTGACTTTAGGAAAGTTCCTTTTGACCATTAGCTAGCATGTTCTTTTGCACCTGTGGAGACCAGGTGTGTCTCTGAGTACCCTCTGCAGAAACTTTGAGGTAGGGTTACCATTTGTTCTGTTCTGAAAGGGATTGATCTTTCAATTCCTAGATGATAACGGAGATCCTTTACCTATTTTGACTCCTCTTTATAAAACAGTGGCAAAATTAGTAGTTCTTTTGTGTGTGTGTTAATTTGTACCCCTTTCTTAACCAAAAAAAAAAAGTTAGAAATACATGTTGATCCCTCCATTTGTATTTGTTTGCTTACTGGTTCATGAGATCAAAAAGTCTGTGTAGACCATACCACTCCATTTGGTTTATATAAACTTAAATAATAAACCCTAACCTTTACAAAGTACAAAAAGTGAGAGGCTTTTGAACCATAATAGGTTTGACAAGAAATGGACATACTGAAGGAAGGTGACTGGTTGTTTACCTGTTTACTTGCACTTTCAAAAAAAGTGGAGGGAGGCAGAGAGGCAACCAGTTTCCTTTTTACATATGAAAAATATTAAAATGTTAGCATGGCCCAGCCACTGACATAAGAAAAATTGTTTCACAGTTAAGTCTCTAAATGATATCCTAAAACACAACCCTTATAATTTCCTAATTAAATTAATAAAGGCTTCAGGTAATAGAAGTAATATGGAAGGCATTTTCTGGCAAATAAAGCTTCAGAAACCTTCACATCTGCACATGATTACGAAGCCCACATTTCTCACTGTGAACTAATGGTACATGATAATGAACCCTGGACATCAGCCAGTAGAGTTTTGGCTAACTTTTCCAGTGTTTGTGAAAGTTGAAAAAAGCACTGCAGCTGCGATACTGGGTACTTTCCAGTGGAGGACATGTTTTCCAGATGAAAGTGCAAATGGTAATTGAAATGTAATCAGTGTTTGGGACATCTTGATATTATAATCCTTTTCACTATTTGTGATGTTAATTGTTCATTTCTTAGGGTTTATTTTTGTTTTTCTGTGGTCTGTAATCGACTGAAAGTGAGGAAATGAAAGAATGTCTTAGGCAGTATTTCATTCTTTGTTTTAGAAAATGGCAAGCAGTTGCATTTGTTAGATGAGAATTTATTTTAAATGGCCACATATAATGTATGTCTAAGATAATCTTATTGTGAGACTCATGTTTCATGCACAAGGGGAAAGAAAAAATCTAAATCCCAGATAGTGTCTCCAAGTTCTAGAGCTGATGGAAGATTCTAGATCTTTTAGGTAGGCTGCAGACTCAGTGCTTCTCGAGGCTGTTGGAGGTGATGAGTGCATCTCTTCCATCCTCATCCACCATGCTAAGGTGGGTTGGGAAGAGAGTGTGTGCAGGTGATTTCTGTGGTGTTTAGGACATAATAAAGTTTTGTTTTTGCTTTGTTTAAACTAGCAGGAGCTCCAGATTATTTGTAATTCTCAGCCCTTGGCTGCTTATTATAGAGATATAGATCCTGATGGCCACCCATAACTGAGCCAGGCTAGTGAACTCACCAGATCCCCACGGTGTCTGTGATGTGTGCTCAGAGTTGGGAGACACTGTTCTATGCCAGTCCTCGTTTTACAGGTGAGGAGAAACAGAGGCCCTGAGCAGCCAGGTGACTGGTCTCCTGCCCCTGCTGGGACTGACCTGAATATGGGATGGACAGTTTCTGGAAGAGATCTCTGGTGGCTTCTCAAGAGGCCCATGGGCTGCTCTGCAGGGAGCAGGACCCTGGGCTCCCTGGTAAGGAGGAGCACTCACCTCCCCGCCCTTCCACCCTGCTGGAAGCTGCTCTTCTTTTTCCCACAGGAACTTTAGGCTGAGAAACTGCCTCCAATGCTCCTTTAATTTTTTTCTTCCAGAAACAAATAGGTTGGTAACTAACTAATGAGATGGCAACTTCCAATACCAAGTGCTATTTATTATAAAAGAGCTTCTCGGCATAGCTGGGTGCCTCTGCCTGTTGTAAACACCTCTTTTCTCCCCCTTTAGAGAGCAGCATGCAGTATTTAGTCATTATTTAGGCACAGCATTTGGTGTGGTATGTGCAACAGTATCCATTAAGGATCATTTAAACCCATTAAGTGCTAATCTGGCTGGAGAGCACAGCACAGGTCTGTGGTATCCAGAAAGAGGAGACGGACTTTGTAGACTGAATTGGTCTGTTCAGTACTTCAAGTTTTGGAGACATTTTCCAGAATGCCCTTCTTACCTGTTCAACTTTCTGCTTGGCAGTCAGGTCAATAGGCGCTTGGTGCCTGAATACCCCTTTCTGGCACCTGGAGCTGGAGCCTGTAGGGAGAGGAGGGCACAAAGGAAGAGCCTGGGGAGTAGTGGGAAGTGGAAGCTGGAACCCAAGTATGAAACATCTTGTATAAGTGGAGATTTTTGTAAGAGAAGTTTGCTCACAGTTGTGGTATTTCTAGGTCCCTGAAAATTTGTGTTGCAGGTGATGATTAGCATATTTTGGAATATTCTATAGAAGAACATTTGCATTGTAAAGCAAGACTGGATTAAAGGGCTTTGGTTCAGTCCCAGACCTGTCCTCTATTGTAATATGACAGTATCCATCTCCAAATGTTAAGCACGGAGTATGTGTATTTTTCTTTTCTGGATGTCAATACAAGAATTCACTATCCCTTATCCAAAATACTCACTGACCTCTGCAGTGACACTCTATCTCCTTACTTCCCCATAAGAGTGTGAGACCATAGTCATGACAGGGGAGCTGACAATTCTCTACTCTGGCCCCAAAGGCCTCAGCCCTCCCATCATCTGGAAGCTGATGTGAAGTTTGTTAGTCTTGTCAGGAGCCTGAGGAATGTAGACTCTAATGGACAGCTGGCATCAATTTAGCACTGTGGGGATGGCTAGGCTGTCAAAGGGGTCTAGCTTTACCTGCCCACCCCCTCCTCTGTGAAGGGTTGATTTACAACAGAGAGGGTTGCTCCTCACATAGCTGTCTATTTCTGGCAACAGAGGCCAGCAGAGATGGAAGATACTTCCTGCTGTTTACAGGAAGAGAAATAAATATCTCCTTCAGAGAATATATTTTGAAGCTGTGTCTGCATGGGTAACAGCTCTCGGCCTGCTTTTCCTGCTAGGTTCTCTACATAGAGAAAGATTAACAGACTTATCCCAAAGTCAGACAGAGATGTGTTAATGAAAAATCTCTCACTGCCAGACCAAGGACAGACTCTGACCTTGCTGGGGTTTTTTGTTTCCCTTTTTGGAATGTACACTGAAGCAGTGGGAGAGGATTGGTCAGACATCTTTTGTAAAGCCCTTCTCATTGTTTGCAGGAGCCTTCTGGAACATCTAGATGTTCCTGGAATATGAGTGGTGAGCAATCTGCTTGAAGAGGGCCAGTGCTTGTTGACTTTGCCCTGTGTCGAGAGGGAGTTCTGCTAGCATCAGGCAGCTACCACAGGAAAGAATGTACTGGATATTGCAGCTATGTTCCCCCATCATCTGGAGGAAAGAGGAGAGATGATACTCCCTGCCTGTGTCACTGGCCTCTTTCCTGGCATAAGAGTCACCCTGGATTTTTTTTTTTTTTTTCTTTTGGTACTGGCGACTGAGCTCAGGAGCATTCTACCTCCGATCTTTACCCTGCCCATTTTTATTTTTTGTTTTGAAATAGGGTCTCATTAGGTTACTAAGAGTCTCACTCCATTGCTGAGGTTGTCCTCAAAACTGCCATCCTCCTGTCTCAGCCTGCCAAGTACTGGGATTACAGGCAGGTACCACCATGCCCAGCTGTCACTCTGGATTTTAAACTATGGGGGGTTTTTAACAATTGGGTATATTCTTAGTCTTCAATAAAGTGATCTCTGGGTTAAAAAAAAATCCTTTTACTGGATGGGGCTTACACTATTGAGCTTACTTTAAAAAAAAAGATGACATATTTGGACCCCAGTCATCTATTCTTACCTGACCCCAAGATTGGTGTCTTCCATCTGATAGGTTCTATTCAATTTTCTTTTGCATGCTCAGTTTGGAGATTTGAGAATGATCTAATGGGAACTCAGCCATGGGAACTTCAGCACACTGTATAAAGCAATGGCTGTCCTCTTGTTCATGGAAGACCAGGCACAATGTGAGAAGTCTCTTAGCTTATTTGGTTAGTGCCTCTGCCATCAGATAACTAAGGGGACCAAATGCCCTACCTATCTGTTAGGCCCACTGTGGGAACAAGATTCTTTTCAGAGAAATCTCTTTTGACACTGGCTGCTCCCCCTGCCCCGAGTATATGAAGGATTTAATGCAGAATTTTAAAGTATCCAAGGCAAGCATGATGGTTCATATCTGTAATCCAAGTATTTGGGAGACCGAAACAGAATCACAGGTTTGATTCCAGCCTCAGCAACTTAGCAAGAACCCTCAGCAACTTAATGAGATCCTTTCTCAAAGTAAAAAAATGGACTAAGTATTGATAGCACACACCTGTAATCCTAGTACTTGAGAGGATGAGATACGAAGATTGTGGGTTCAAGGCCAGCCTCAACAACTTAAAAAGACACTTTCAAAATAAAAATAAAAAGGGCTGGGGGTGTAGCTTGCATGTAGAATGCCCCTGAGTTCAATTCCCAATATAAATAAAATAAAAATAGAATAAAATAAAATATAGTACCCAACGTTGGAAACAAATCTCTATGAGCATGAAAGTGACCATCCTTGTAGGTTCCTGTTTTGTTGCATGCTCTAGTCCCTGGTCTCACAGACAGACTGTGGATACATCAGCTCTTACTGAGCAGCTCAGCAGCATCAAAACCATGCCATTGCTCAAAAGCAACACCAGCCAACCTCATGCTGAGACCCTCCAACATGTCTAACTCTTCATCCCGTAGCTCAGTGTGGTTGCAACAAACAAGTTTCCTATGCTTTTCTGATACTTCCTGATGTATTTCACTTTTCTCAGAAATATTTTGGTGCTGTCATGAGCTATCTATAGAAAATGGGTAAGAGAAAGACATATCTTGAAACTGCATTAAAACAACTGTAACAAAACCAATCCTATGGCTTTCTGTTATGGTTCCTTGGTTGTCACCGGCTTATCTTCTGAGTATTCCCCTCAGTCCCTGTGTTAGGAGTTGGCTACAGTATGATGCATGCTGGGTATGTGTACAGTGCTTTTTAAGTGCACTAGCTGGAACTAACTTGTTCACATCCATTTGATTAAAGCAAAAATCTGATCAGGAGCCAGTGTGGTGGTACATGCTTGTAATCCCACAGTTGGGAGGCTGAGATGAGGATCACAGGTTTGCAGCCAGCCTCAGTGACTTAATGAGGCTCTCACTAAGACCTTATGAGGAAGACCTTATTTAAAATAAAATAAAAAGGGCTTAGAGAATGCCCCTGGGTTCAATTCCCAGTACCACATACAAAAAAATCTAATCAATAGAAAAGTGAGTGATTCCATGCGTACGGAAAGTACTTTCTAAAATGTGGCCACTTCCCTCCTCCCAAACCTTGAGGAGACAAAAAGAAGTTTTCATGTAAGCTTTGTAAACTCTTGTGGAGTATAGTTGTTTTACATTTTGATGTTTTATAACTTTATTAAATAACAACCCTTTGTATTTTCATGCAAAAATACAAAGCCTTAGAGCCTTTTGTGAGGACAAAATCCCAGACTCAGTATGCCTGGTGACTTGAGAAGTCATATCAACATAAGTACTATTTTGCTAATTAAAAGAGCTTTGTTGTTGTCGTTAAATGAACAAATGTTTTCCTTGTCACCTACGATATTTAAAAGGTGTAAACTCTGCAGTAAAATAATTGCCTTAGAGCCAGACATGGTAGCATATGCCTGAAATTTCAGTACTTCAGAGGCTGAGACAGGAGGATTGCAGGTTCAAGGCCAGCGTGTGGTTACTTAGATCCTGTTTTAAAACAAAATAGGGCTGGGGGTATAGCTTAGGGTAGAATACCCTTAGGTTCAATCCCCAGTATTCCCCCAACACACACACACACACACACACACACACACACACACACACACACACACACACACAATTGTATTAGTGATAAATATTCCCAGTGGTCTACTTAAAATGTTTTCATCAAAATATAAAATCTGTTTTCAAAACTTTTGCCCATTATATTCAGTGGGGTTGTAAAACCCAACGAAAATGTATGTAAATGTTTATAGAAGAATATCTTTTTAATAAAGAGAATACAAATGTTTTTTCTTAATAGAAAAATGTCCCAAAGTACATTTATAATTAAAATAATAGAGATTCATGTAAAAATTGGAATGGAAAACTTACTTGTTTGAAATATCTTCTGAGCTCCATTAAAGAAAGAGTGCTGTTCACACCTTGGGCACCAACTTTTGAATACTGTAGTTTTACTGCATTCTATTAGATATGAAGGATAGTAAATGCCGGTCCACGTGCTGGGTCATAATTCCCAGGTGTCTTACAGCCTGGCTGCCACCTTCTGGACACTCCACGGTTTGTCAGTACCCTGGTAATTTATCTTCGTTTTTTTAAAAAAGAAGTTTGTTGCTAATATTTTCTATCTTCTGCTGTTTGTTCATATTGAGCTCACCACATTTTCTGTGACTTGTTATCCCTTTTCATCTCTTTGGGTATTTTATCTTAAACATCTAAATGTAGGACTGTGTATATTCTTTAACAATTCTGAGTCCCTTGTTGGCACCAGGTCCTTCACTGTGCTGTTTTCTGAGGTAGCGAAGAAAGTGTTGACTAGTCCTGGGTCCTATGTTACAGATCTGTCCCTCCATCCTTCTTTAATCTTCAAACCAACACCCTTTGTGTATGGCTGTTCATCCGGCAGTGAAACTTCAAACAAATTTGAAGTTGTTGTTTGAAGTTCACTTTTTGTCAATGAGGGAAGAAAAAAAAAATTGATGTGACAAATCTAGTTTAAAAATAAAATGTAGACAACTCTTGATCTATAAGATTTATTCCAGGCCAAGTGTGGTGGTGCACACTTGTAATCCCAGTACTATGGAGGCTGAGACAGGGATCTCAGGTTCAAAGCTTGCCTTAGCAACTTAGGCTGTAAGCATCTGTTTCCAAATAAAAAATAAAATAGGGCTGTGGGTGTAGCATGGATGTAAAATGCCACTGGGTTTAATCCCCAGTAAAACACACACACACACACACACACACACACACACACACACACACGTTTATCCCAGTTTTGTGCCAGTTTTTTTTTTTAATTTTACTATTTATGTTTTAAGTTTGCTCAAATCTATTGGATGAACTAGAGAATTTTTTCTTCTTGATAGAGAAAAACAGACCAGGGCAGCACTGCAACTCTTCCTGCAGCAGCTGGTGTTAAAGTCGGCTGTTTGAGTCTTGACCATTGCCACTTGCTTATCACTGCTTTCCTTTCTAGTTTCCTAATTCTCACTGCTGTCTGTGAAAAATAAATCTGTTTTGCATTATAAAAAAAAAAAAGAGAGAGAAAAACAGACCAACAACAGCAAGTAACAGGAGGCTGTGGGCTTTGGCCAGGAGCTTCGTTCTCTCTGAGAAAGTTTAAACTAGCCTAGCTCTCATTTATCTCTTGCCCTTATCTATAAAATCACAGGGTCTGAGAAAACAGTGCAATCTCTCATGAGTTCAGAATCCTTGGATGGATTGGGATTGGGGCTTAATGGCACAAAAGACAGTTTTGGGTTCACTCAGTGTCTTTGTGTGCTTGGCTGCCATACAGAATACTACATTCTAGGTGGTTTAAACAACAGAAATTCATTTTATCACAGTTCTGGAGGCTATAAGTACAAGATCAAGGTGCTATCAGGGTGTTTTCTTTTTGTGTGTGTATTGAACCTAGGGGCATTTTACCTCTGAGATATACCCACAGCCCTTTTTTTTATTTTTTAGTTTTGAAATAGGGTCTTGCTAAGTTGTGGAGGCTGGCCTCAAACCTGAGATCCTCCTGTCTCAGTCTCCCAAGTTCTGGGATTACAGGTGTGTGCCACCATGCCCGTCTGTCAAGGTGTTTTCTGATGAAGCTTCTCTTCCTGGCCTTGGATGGCCACCTTCTGGCTATGTTCTACCTGGCTTTTCCTATGTGCAAATGAGGTGGGGGTGGGAGGACCATAGTATCTCTTTATCTTCTTATAAGAACACCAGTCCTATTGCGTTAGGGCCCCACCCTTATGACCTCATCTAACTTTGTCTCCCTGTAGGCTCTGTCACCAAATACCGTCCCATTAGGGGTTAAGCCCACATGTGAATTTGGAGTAGGGGAAGGCAAAATTTAATCCATAATACTTGGGTACCACTAGGTGTCCAACCTATTACGTTGTAGATATTTGGAGAAGTAGAAATCTTACTTATTCATATTTTAAGGAGATGAAGTTATTAGCTTGATTTTGCAAGTAGTTAGAAAATGTGTTTTCCAAAATCACAAAAACAGGAAATTTTAAGACATTCAGAGTGATCTGTCTACTCTGATCCTGTTCTCCCCTCTTGGGGAAATAAGGAGAGTTGACTTTTTTGCTTTTAGACCTGATTGAGTCCTTCACCTACCAAGACCTTATTTGCATTTTAAGTCATTTGAGCAATAGAGTGGGAACCAAGCAAATTTAAATTATAAGCTCCTGCCTGTGTGGCCTTGAACAGTCTGTGCATTACTCTCTGACTTTCTGGGACGTGTGATGAAGTGTCCCCAGCCTAGGTGTTGGGCTGATGGGCCAGTTCTATTATGATCTGACTGTGTGGTAGACATACTTAATCTGTGGCTGATCACCTACAAAAAAAAAATGCATGCTATTAGTTGTCAAATCCTCCAGTAAATCTCTTCTGTGAGCCTAAACTTACACTATTTTAGATATTGTGGAGATTTTATACACACACACACACACACACACACACACACACACACACACACTCACACTATGTTTAGATAGTCTGGAAGGCCAAAGTGAATCCACATTTACTTTTGCCTTTGATACCAGCACCTTTGGAAACAAACTTTTACACAGCAATGTCCAGAATTCTAATGGATTTTAGACCATATATATATAGTTAAGCACTTTGTGTGTATGTGTGTAGGAGGGCAAAGTGGTACAAAGAATTGAACTTAGGGACATTCTACTTCTGGACTGCATCCCCAACCCTTTTTATGTTTTGTGTTGAAACAGGGTCTCACTACATTTCTAAGGTTGTCCCCAAGCCTGCTATCCTCCTGACTCAGCCTCCCAAGTACTGGGATCACAGGCGTATACCACCAAGCCCAGCTTGTTAAGCACTTTTTAAAAAATTCTTTCAAAGCCGGGCATGGTGGCGCCATGCTTGTAATCCCAGTATTTGGGAGGCTGAGACAGGAGAATTGCAGGTTAGCTACTTAGTGAGGTCCTCTGAAACTTAGTGAGACCCTGTTTCAAAATAAAGAATAAAAAAAAAAAAATAGGGCTAGGGTGTAGCTTGGAGGTAGAATGCCCCTGGGTTCAATCCCTGGTACAAAAAAAAAAAAAAAAAAAAAAAAAAAAATCTTTCAAATTGTGATTAGGGTTAAACAAATTTTTGCAATGAAAGTCTGATCATATTTTAATGTTTTTTCTGGATTGGAGTAGTTTCTCCCTTCCAAGTATTATAGGCCAACCTTTACTCATTTTCTTTATTTGAAAGATTATACCATTCACCAAGCATAGGGAGGGAAAGGCTCACTGCTGAAGTGCTCACTTAAGCAAAGACAATTGTTTGAACTGCTCTTTGAGAAAATTTAAGTAATAAAATTTAAATCTCCAGAAGTTTGGATAGACAGTAGAACCTAGCGTTTATATCATTTTGTAAAGGAAAATTATCTTAAAAGAGCTTGCATTTCAAATAAATAAGGCAAGCCCAAAGAGATTATGAATTTAGTGATTCCTTCTATCCTACTCAAATATGATCCATGGTGTTTTGTGCCAGGTGGAAATAAATTTCTTATAAAAATTCAGCTTTCAGCCGGGCATGGTGGCACATGCTTGTAATCAGTACTTGGGAGGCTGAGACAGGAAGATCACAGGTTCAAAGCCAGCTTCGGCAACTTAGTGAGACCCTCTGCAACTTAGACTCTGTTTCAAAATAAAAAATAAAATTGGATTGGGGGTATAACTTGGAGGTAGAATGCCTCCGGTTCATCCCCAGTACAAAAAAAAAAAAAAAATAGCTTTTGCTAAATGACTAAGTAGAGAGGTTGTCCCTTATGTAACAATGACAATTTTGCTGAGGTCCAGGATGCATATCATTTAGGCAGAGAGAGGCATTGTGTTGCAGAGTTGGATGGCTGTGTGGTGGGTGACGCTGCTCCTGCCACCTGTCGTTGGCACTGTGCTGAGGTTCTTATGGTGTAAAGATGAACAAAGCAGATAGGATCCCTGCCAGAGAGACATGACACTTGGTATAGTATCTCTTTTCATTGCAGTTTTACATATTTCTCTTTAATTTGATTTTTATTCCAGGTAATTGAGATATGCATTTCCATTTGGTAGATTTTCAGAGAATTTTGGCGCTGGGCTGTTCTAGGAGTAAAAGTCAGCTTCCAGATAGAAGGCACATTTTGGTTTTGGCCCTCTGTTGTTAGGGCACACATGATAGTGACTTATGAAATTTCACCATGAATAAGGCAGTAAAATGCCAAACTCACTGAAATTCAGTATTGGTATTTTGGCAGCAGTGCAACTAGAACTATACTTTGATGTAATTTAAAACTATTTGGAATTAAGCATAAGACCCAAAGTTACTTATAGTGACTTGGAAACTCCTCAGTAGCCATTAGACTGTGATATTAGGCCTGTAATGATTTCGGTGTGTGTGTGTGTACATGTACGTACGTATGTACATGTGTGTACCCAAGGGCATGGCATTCTACCTCCAAGCTACACCCCCAGCCTTTTTATTATTTTATTTTGAAACAGGGTCACACTAAGTTGTGGAGGGCCTCCCTAAGTTGCTGAGGCTGGCCTGTAATCCTCATGTCTCAGCCTCCCAAGTACTGGGATTACAAGGGTATGCTACCACGCCTGGCTAAATGATTTCAATTTTAATTGCTTTTCTCTGTAAGTGGAACGGAAGCAAAGATAGCCTTTGATTGCCATGTAGATGAAGGTAACCATGTATTTAGTGCGTTTTGTTTTTTTGTTGTACTGAAGATTGAAATTAGAGGCATTCTGCCTCTGAGCTACACCCCCAGACTCTTTATTTTGAAACAGGGTCTCACTAAGTTGCTGAGGATATCACTAAGTTGCTGAGGCTGGCCTTTTATTTTGAAACAGGGTCTCACTAAGTTGCTGAGGATATCACTAAGTTGCTGAGGCTGGCCTTGAGTCTGAGATCTTCCTGTCTCAGCCTCCCAAGTACTGGGATTACAGGCATATGTACCACGCCTAGCTAGGAATTATTTTTTAAACTATTTTAGTTTCATTCAAGTTAGATAATTTAAAAGTCTATAAATAGACATCAGAAGAGCTAACCTTTCCTTCTCATTCTGACTACCTTCAAAATACAGCTGATTTTTAAAAAGATTAGAACTTGTAAACTTATATTTAGAATTGAGATAGTATCATGTGTAGGCAGGAAAAAGAAATAAGGTATTTTGTTGAAATTTTTAATGTATAGTTGGGCATGTGTGGTGGTGTATCATATAATCCCAGCAGTTTGGAAGGCTAAGGCAGAGGTTTGCAAGTTCTAGGCTAGCCTGGGCAATTTAGCAAGACCTGACTAAAAATTTTAAAAGAGGGCTGGAGATACTTAATTTCCTTCACAGTAAGGATAATTTTGCTCCTCCAAAGAGTAAAGCCTAGTTGCATATGCCCATTTAAAAAAATAAAATTCGACATCTATGGAGCTGTGTTGTTTGTGAAACCAGATCCCCTTCCAGTGATCACTTTGATTTTGCAGGAAAAGGTTATCTCTGATGTTGGAAATGAACATTTGTAATGGCACTTTAGTCTTTGAATGTTGTAGGCAGAAGATGGCCAAACCTTCCCTGCTCCTCCAAAGTGTACACGTTAGGGTTTGGGGGAAGTAGCTCATTGTGAGTTTTTATATCAAGAGACATAATGAATGGGGTGGTGGTGTGTGAAATACTAATTATTTGGTGTAAAGAAATATGTTCTTCGTCTTCCTGTCTTTGAAAGCCTTCTTTAGAATCTTGATGTACTTAAAGGATATGAGCATTTTCTCTTCAGCTTTGGGTAGTATTCTATACTCCTAGCCCTGTTTTTTGTTTTTTGTTTTTTGTTTTTAAGCAGAGTCTTGCTAAGTTTCAGAGGCTGTCTTCAAACCTGTGATCTTTCTGCAGTCATGACTTTTGTGTTTGGGGGCGGGGGGAGGGTACTGGGATTGAACCCAGGGGCATTCTACCTCTGAGTTCTACTCCCAGCCCTATTTTTTTATTATTATTTTGCAACAGGATCTCTCAGTTGCAAAAGGCCTCACTAAGTCGCTGAGGATAGCCTTGAACCTGCGATTTTCCTGCCTCAGCCTCCCAAGTACTGGGATTATAATCGTGCACCACCATGCCTGATGAGCCATGACATTTTAATACCATAGATGCACTGTAAATTTGTGCTTAGATAAAAAGGAGTTTTACACCTCATTCTACAAATGACTTCGCAGTCCTTTGGGATAGTATCATCCCTGTTTTGAATGTATGTGCTGGGTGACCTGGCTGAGTCAGTTGCTAGCCTGGGCAGTAATTAGACTTTGATGAGGGCTAATCCATGCCCTTATTTATTTAAGAACCTTGAGTCTTTTAGGTGTTTTTCTAATATGGATCACTACTGAAGAATTTTGCTTCAGAAGGAGGGCTAAGCAAGGTTTTGAAGTTCTTCACACTTTGTTCATGTCTTCTTGACTTCCTTGTCTCCTTGCTGTGCCATCACCAGCAAAGCCTACTGTTAGTCATCATTTATTAAGCCTTAATTTATTAACAGAATTAGGGCTAATAATTATTACCTCAAAAGATTGCTGGGGAAGCTAGGTGTGGTGGTGCATGCCTGTAATCCCAGTACTTGGGAGGTGAGACAGGCAGATTGCAGGCTCCTAGCTAGCCTCAGCAACATGAGGCCCTCCACAACTTAGTGAAACCCTGTTTTAGAATAAAAAATAAATAAGGCTGGGAGTGTAGCACAGAGGCACAATGCCCCTGGGTTTAATCCCCAGTATTACAAAAAAAATTGTTCGGGAAGTCTAAGTCTGGGTGAGAAAGCAAGGAACAAGAAAAACACTGCCCCATATCAAGTAAGCCATCAGGAAAACTGGTATTTTTCCTTGTTTTAAGGTTTAGATTTATAATCTATTTTATTTATTAATTTTTTATTTTACTTTATTTTGCAGTACTGGAGATTGAACCTAGGGCCACTCTACCACTGAGCTGATTCCTCAGCCCTTTTTATTTTTATTTTGAGAGTGGGTCTTGCTAAGTTGCCCAGGCTTACCTTAAACTTATGATCCTCCTGCCTTCCTAGTACTGGGATTATAGACATGTGCCACCTCATCTGCCAGCTCTTGCTTTATATCTTTATTTTTCTGTGGCACTGGAGATTGAATCCCCAAGGGGCATTCTGCCTTTGTGCTATACCCCAGCCTTTCAAAAATTTTAAATTTTGAAACAGAGTCTTGCTAAATTGCACTGGCCTTGAACCTGAAATCCTCCTGTCTCAGCCTCCCAAGTAATGGGATTATAGGTGTGCACCACTGTACCTAAGACTCTTCTTTTCAACAACATGCCCCTGATCTCCCTCAAGCACTATATTCTGTACCAGGGTCCAGCTCTGTACTTTAAAGATTATATTGCATGCTTGCCACAAATTCAAAGTGATAAAGATATCTTAGCTATGTGACTTGATCCAGTTATTTAACACCAGAAGGTTTGAAAATACATACTAGGCAAATGCTATTATCAGTCAAATAGAATTCATGTTAATGGTGCCGGGGGGTGTACCTCAGATGCAGAATGCCTCTGGATTCAGTTCTTAGCACCATACTGCAAGCATGCGTGCACACACACACACACACACACACACACACACACACACACAGGAAATCTGTGGTCATGGGGAGATTTTGTAGAGTAACAGAAGAGGGCGCTGGAAGAAAGCTTAGAGATAAACGTTTCTTTGTGTGTGTGTGTGTGTGTGTGTGTGTGTGTGTGTGTGTGTGTGTGTGTTTTAGTTACTGGGGATTGAGCCCAGGGGCACTCTACCACTGAGTTACATCCCCATCCCTTCTTTATTTTTACTTTTTGAGACAGTGCCTCACTAAGCCTTGTGCCTTGTAGGTCTAGGATGATACTTTCCTCAGTCATTTCCATCTTGGTCCATCAGTTCAAGAAAAGAAAACCTGTGTCTGCTTGTTGGTGCAGAAAATGATAAAACATTTGAAATTTCTTTGTATCTTTTGGAAAATTTCAGTTCAGAGGATTCAGAATTAGAGAAAAGTAATTTGAGCATATTTTTTATTTTTATGTAACACACACACACACACACACACACACATAAAATAAGAAGAGTAAGCCGGGCGTGGTGGCGCACACTTGTAATCCCAGCATTTGGGAGGCTGAGACCTGAGGATCCAGGTTCGAGGCCAGCCTCAGCTACCTAGTGAGGCCCTCTGCAACTTAGTGAGGCCCTGTTTCAAAATAAAGAGTAAAAAATAGGACTGGGGGTATAGCTCAGAGGTAGAATGCCCCTGAGTACTGCAAAAAAAAAAAAAAAAAAAAAAAAAAAGAGTAAGGGAAGAAGAGGGAGCTAGGCATTATTAACTATCTTCTCAAATACTAGGCATGAAGTATTACCCAGGTCACACCTAGGATAGTACTAGATTTTACTCTTTCAAGGGCGGTTTAATGAGTTCCTACTGTGGAGATCAAGCCAGATAGAATCCAGGTCCTCTCTGAGCTAGGAAAGGCAGAGGCACTGAGGGCCATTTCTCCTAGGGGAGAGTATAATGTCTCGTGACAACCTTGAGTCCTCTCAAGCTTTCCTAATTAGCAGAACCTCCAGGCAAGGTTCCAAGATGGCCAAGCCTTCTTGCCTTCTTTCCTCTTCATCTTCTTACAGCCATCTAAGAAGGACAGGTTACTTCACTGCTCTGGGGGTGCATGGCAGGTAGTACCTTGGGAAAATACAACCCTTTTTATATGATCTCCTGTATGTGTGATATAAAGTGTGCTCATAGCTGGCTCAGCCTCTCGCTAAGGTGGGTTAGAGGTAATGATGTCTGTAGCATGGTAGATGTGTGGGATTCCCATGCCACAGAGGTGTTCTCCCAAATTCTTCTTTGACTCTCAGTGTTCTTCACCCTCAGGTCACCCCCTTTCTGCTGTGGAATGATAGAAGCACCCTTTCACCATATCCCCCCTGGGGGAGCATATAGCCTTGAAATTGTTCTGAGTGTCCAGAAAGGGTCCCATCACTATGAAAACTCAACTGTTTGAAAATTATAATTTATTCAGAGAGATGGAGAATATGCAAGAAGAAAAATGTCCCTGAGACCCAAAATCTAGGTTAAGAAAAACAATTGAATAAAAATATTAAATTGCGCCATTGTTTCTTCTCTACACAGACTAGTAGGTACTTTTGCTTCCCATTCTCCTCTTTAAGGGATAATCATAATGTTTTTAAAGAATAGCCTTAATTAAGAACATTAAGGGAAAATGTGTTTCAGTTCTCTTACTTATGTATTGAATTGCCACATTGTACCCCATAATATTTTTTTACAATTATTTTGTGCCAATTAAAAAGGAAAAACCGGTTGTGGTGGTGCATGCTTGTAATCCCAGTCCTTGGGAGGCTGAGACAGGAGGATCCAGATTCATAGCTGGCCTCAGCTATTTAGTGAGGGCCTCCACAGCTTAGCGAGACTGTTTCAAAATAAAGAATAAAAAATAGGGCTAAGGTTGTAGCTCAGAGGTAGAATGCAGGAAAAGAAGCCTTGGGGCCTGGTGAAGCACACTTATAATCCCAGTACTTGGGAGGCTGAAATAGGAGGATTACAGGTTCGAGGCCAGCCTCAGCTACTTAATGGGGCCCTCTGCAACTTAGTGAGACCCTATTTCAAAATAAAGAATTAAAAATAGGGCTGGGGGTAGAGCTCAGAGGTAGAATGCCCCTGGGTTCAATCATCAGTATCCCTAAATAAATAAATAAATAAATAAATAGGAAAAAGAAAAATCAAAGGATTAACATTTATCAAGAAACTTGTGGAAGGCAATTGGTGACTGGTGGTGGCTCAGCAGTAGGAAGAGATTTCAGTTACCCGTGGGCCCTGGGAAAGGGTGGGAGTTGGCTACTCCACAGCTAGAGTGGTGTTAGCAGCCAGGGCTTGTTCTCATCCGTCAGCAGGTGGCACCAAACTGCCAAAACCTTTGTGGGGAGAGGTACACAGGTTGGCTTTTGCCTATGGCTGGATTAAATCAAACTTTCTGTACTTTGGGAATTTGGAACTGATTGCACCTTCACATCCCTCTCCCCGCCCCTGAGCTATATTGGTATAGTCATGAAAAATTAGCCATCTCCAAGGTCAAATGCTACATGACAATATTTTCTTTCTTTCTTTTTTTTGTTTTGAAGAGATGTATGGCCCTGAATATTAAATGCAACTATAAGATCATTCAATGTGATATACTGCATTGTTAATATAGATGTTAACAATTACTATATCAATACTTCTTTTTATGATACTGGGGATTGAACCCGGGGTGTTCTACCTCTGAGCTATACCCTCAGCCCTTTTTATTTTGAAACATGGTCTTGCTAAATTGCCCAAGCTGGCCTCAAACCTGTGATCCTCCTCTCTCAGACTCCCAAATACTGGACTACATTCATGCCTCACCACACTCAGCTTTGAACCAGTATGTTTTTGTTGGACTTGATTAGATCTGTCTGATGGAAATTTTACTCACATTCAGGATTTTTTGTTTGTTTGTTTCAGTGGTGATAGATGACTATTTGATTGTGGGTCAGTTGTAAGGTGGGCTCAGTGCTTCTTCCTGAACATGCAGAATTGTTGGCAATGTTCTTAGCTTGTGAGAAAGCAGCTAATGATAAAAGGAGGCAAGTCGTATGCTTGTGCACCAATCATTATAGCATTGAAGGTGCAGTTCATTTGTTTCAGTTTAATTTGTTTACCCTGGAAGCCTAGTTGCATGTGACATGTATGTGCTGGAACTTAAGAAAAGCTATGTTTGAAGCACAAAGAAAAGTTTCTTTTTAACACGCATAGCTTTATTTTCTTTGTCTGGTGAGTTCACAGAGCCCTCCCTGGCTTGGCCTGTCTCCCTCTCCAGCCTCCTCCTCTTGTCTCTCCTCCTGCACACCAGGCTCTGCTTCACTCAACTCTTGGTTCCTCTAATATGCCTTTGCCTGGAATGCTGTTCCTCTCAATCTGTGCTTGACTTATTACTTTTTGACAGTGAGATCTAAATTTCTTTTTTGTGTGTGCATGGTACCCCAGGATTGAACCCAGGGGCATTCTACCTCTGAGCTACATCCCTAGCCCTATTTTTTTATTCTTTGTGTGTGTGTATGGTACTGGGGATTAAACTCAGAGGCATTCTACCTTTGAGCTATACCCCCAGCCCAGTTTTATTTCTTATTTGGAAACAGGGTCTCACTACTTGCTGAGGCTGTCCTTGAACCTATGATCCTCCTGTCTCAGCCTCCAAAGTACTAGGTATTGATGTTGGTCATGAAATTTGTAGTAACAGCAATATGAGTAATTGTAATCCTTTATTGAGCATCTACTGTGCACTTATACTCTCCTTGGTGCCATATATTTACATCTTAATCTTAGGCATCAGTTTCTTAATGTGTAAGTGCAATGCATAGAAAAAAATTGTTAGTTATATGATATTTTATGAATGAGATGCTAAAATATTATGTAGTTTAAGTTGATGCCCAATGAAAATAAATGAGTTTATTCAGAAGCCCCAAGTAGGTATTGATACAGTTCTGATGATAAATCTTAAAAATTGCAGTTTAAGCTGGACATGGTGGCATGTGCCTGTAATTCCAATACTTGGGAGGCTGATTCTCCTGAGACAGGAGAATTGCAAGTTTGAAGGCAGCTTCAGCAACTTAGCAAGGCTCTCAGCAACTTAGCAAGACCCTGTTACCAAATAAATAATAAACTAGGGCTGGGGGTGTAGCTCAGAGGTAGAATGCTCCTGAGTTCATTCCCCAGCATAACACACACACACACACACACACACACACACACACACACACACACAATACTACAGTTTAAACTTTAGAAATAAACATTTATTGGGTACCCATCATCTAATTTAGTCCTCTCAATAATCTGTGAAATATCTTCCCCCCTTTAAGGATGGGGAACTGAGGTTCAGATATATTAAGTAGTTTGGCCAAAGTTGCAAACCTATAAGCATCAGTGGTGTAGTTCAACTTTGACTCCAGAAGACTTACTGCAGATAAGCACTTCTGTTTTACTTTCTACTCACCTTTATTCCAGCAGGTCTTGTGGGAACTGTATACTTTGACATCTAAATCTATTTTTCTTTTTCTTTCTCACAGAACTCTAAGAAGGAGCTGATGTGGAGGAGCAACTGAGACAGTTCAGGATGACGACCACAGTAGCCACAGATTATGACAACATTGAGATCCAACAGCAGTACAGTGATGTCAACAACCGCTGGGACGTGGATGACTGGGACAATGAGAACAGCTCTGCGCGACTCTTTGAGCGGTCCCGCATCAAGGCTCTGGCAGGTGAGTCTTCTTCAAACGCCGTCATTGAGGCCCAGGATGCCATACAGTCCCCTTCAAAATGGTCCATCCTGTCTGCATTGCTACTGTCTTGATTGAAGGTCATCTTACCTCTCCTTAATTGTGTCCCAGGAGAGCAAGCTTTTTTTTTTCTTCTTTTTCTTTTTTGATGGTAATGGGTATTGAACCCAGGGGTATTCCACCACTGAGCTATATCCTTAGCCTTTTTTATTTTTTGTTTTGAAACAGGGTCTCACTAGGTTGCTGATGCTAGCCTTGAAGTTACAATCTTCCTATGTCAGCTTCCTGAATAGCTGAGATTACAGGCTTGTGCCACCATGTCCAGCCCAAACTGACCATTTTCTAAGGTTGTCAGTTTCATATTTGGAGAATCCTAATGGCCAGAATATTTCAGAGCAGAGTGGTGTGTGTTTGTGTGTGTGTGTGTGTGTGTGTGTGTGTGTGTGTGTGTGTGTGTGAGAGAGAGAGAGAGAGAGAGACAGACAGACAGACAGACAGACAGACAGACAGATAGACATGCATACAAACATACTGGGGATTGAACCCAAGGGCATTCTACCTCTGAGCTAGACCCCCACCCCTATTTTATTTTGAAACAGGATTTCATAAGTTGCTGAGGGCTAACCTTGAACTTATGATCCTTCTGTCTCAGCCTCCCAAGTACTGGGATTATAGGCATATGCCACCATGCCCAGATACAGAGTGATTTTTATAGTAATTCAGAAAGAACTGCCCTAAATTTGTAAGGAATTTATTTATTTATTGTCTTACTGGAAATTGAATTCAGGGGCACTCTACCTCTGAGCTACACTCTAGCCATTTTTATTATATTTTTAAAACAGTATCTCACTAGTTTGCTAAGAGTCTCTTTACATTGCTGAGGCTCACCTTGAACCTGCAATCCTCCTGTCTCAACCTCCCAAGTACTGGTATTACAGGTGTGAGCCACCACACCCAGCTATAGCATACTGTTTTATACATAAAAATATTCAAACTAAATCATGTAGCTAGTGCCTGTGACATTTTAACTCACCTAAACTGTACAAGTTTGTTTAGTATAAAATGCAAGGGATTTAGATCTGAAAAGCAGTAGTATAAATGTGGTAAAGGCACATTTAATACTGTAACAGGTAAGTCTGTCATCATTTCATTAACATCAGTGAGAACATGTTCTTATTTTGTGATTTCTCATTCCCTTGTTTTTGTTGAATACATAGAGCATACTTGGACAATTACCCTAGTCAGGGTGGGGAGTATGTTACCCTAAAAATGCCTTGAAAATCAGAAAAAAGTTCCATTACTTTGAAAACTCAGCAGTACTAAATACATGTAAAGCAAGCGTCAAAATAGTGTGTACCTTCAAGGTCCTGTCTCCGTACTTTGAGATTTCAAAGGAAATTGTTTCTAATCAGAAGGTGAGTTTATGATTTTCCTCTTAATTTCTTTAATTATGATTTTTTTTCTTAGTTTACATAAATTTATTGTTAATTGTGAAAACAGAGCTGGGTGTGGTGGTGCATGTTCGTAATTGGGAGGTTGAGAAAGGAGGATCGCAGGTTTACAGCCAGCATCAGCTACTTAGTGAGGCCCTATGCAACTTAGTAAGACCCTGTTTCAAAATAAAGAATAAAAAATAGGGCTGGGGATATAGCCCGGAGGTAGAATGCCCTTGGGTTCAATCCCTAGTACAAAAAAAAAAAATTGTGAAAACAGCTCAATTTTCTGTTATCTTTATCATGAAATATGATTATAAAGCATGTATCATTTAGTATTCTCTTGATTTCAAATAAAAGGAAACCTAACCCAAAGTGATTTAAGTAACAGAATTTGTCACAAAATAGGCAAATTTAGCCTTATAACAAGACATACTACTCCTGGATTTGAAAAGTGTGACCAAGATCTAGCTTTTTTCTCTCTGCTTTTTGGCTTTATTTGCTAGTGCAGGTTCTATTCACAAGCATGCTCTGTCTGGTAGTCCCAATGTGGCTGCTCAGATCCCAGGTCTTCTGGACCTTACAGATATCCTGTAGAAAAGAGCATGTTTAAATTCCCATGGTCTTCACTGGGCCTGATCATGACTTTAGTTGGAGAATAGGACCTGCCAATTGACTTCTAATCAGGATGCACCCCTAGACTAAGAGTTTGGTTAGTCCCATCCAAACAGATTGGCTAAAAAGTTTTGAATATAACAGGAAGGAGGAAAAGGAGAATATATGTTGACATGCAGCCAACCAAATGCTATAGGAAAATTATTCAGTTATCTTAGGATCATTTGTCTCTTGAGTGGTGATGATTTAAAGATCTTTCTTGAGCTTGCCTGAATGATTAATCAAATGGTCATTCACTCTATAATTGGAGCTTTATTTTCTAGTTCCTTCATTAGCATGAACTTTGTAAAAATCATGATCTTGGATTTAAGTGCTAATGGATTGATTTGTACTTTAACCCCTTCATCTTTTCCTTGAATCTTTATTTGAGCCTTAAGACCAGTATGTTAGTGGTGACTAATTAATTACCTCCCTCCCTCTCATCATGAGTCTTACTTTCTTGTTCCAGGCAACCCTGTGTTATCTTTTTTTGTTGTGGTAGTACTGGGGATTGAACCTAGAGGCATTCTACCCCCCGAGCTATACCACTAGGCCCGATTTTATTTCTTATTTGGAAACAAAGTTTTGTTAGGTTGCTGAAAGCCTCACTAAGTTGCCAAGACTGGCTTCAAACCTGCGATCCTCCTTTCTCAGACTCCTCCCTTTTAAGGACAATTTTTTTTTACAAACTGCAAAGCAGTTCCTTGCTTTTTGTATGTGGTCTTTCTACACATTTAGAGGAGACTTCAGCTATCCTTAGTGTTGACCATTTGTCTTAACCTTCTAAGATGTTTATCGAGGCCCCAGAATAACTGTGTCACAAAAATAATAATAGCAAGTGCTCGCTGTGGTGCTGTGTGTTCTAAATGGTTGTGTATATGAACAGCTAATCCCATTACAATTGTATGTGAGATTATTACCATCTGTAAAGTATAAATGAGGAAACAGAGGGATTAAGTAGTTTTCCAGGGCATGGTACTGGCTCTTCAGCCTGTTGACCAAGAAAATAATACAGAGAAAGCTGTACTCTCCCATCTGTTGAATCCACCTGGAGTATCTGGCAGCGTGGAAAGCAGCAGCTCTTTCTCAAGGTACAGAAAAGCTTCATCTGAAAGCTACCTCCTCACATATGTTGGGTGAAAAAAGAGTCAACTCTTTAGTTTGTAAAATTTTAAGACTTAGATATACTTTAAGAAAATATTTAGAGTTAATATTGACTGTTGCTACATACTCAAAAGTTGTATCTTCAAAATACTTATATAAGCCGGGCGTGGTGGCGCACGCTTGTAATCCCAGCATTCGGGAGGCTGAGATCATAGGATCCGGGTTCGCGGCCAGCCTCAGCTACCTGGTGAGGCACTCCGCAA
Organism: Graphiurus murinus; assembly: GCA_004027655.1. NCBI lineage: Eukaryota > Metazoa > Chordata > Mammalia > Rodentia > Gliridae > Graphiurus > Graphiurus murinus. The sequence goes on along the minus strand of PVLC010002486.1, from coordinate 51,854 downwards.
CTCAGTGAGACTCGGTTTCAAAATAAAGAGTAAAAAATAGGGCTGGGGGTATAGCTCAGAGGTAGAATGCCCCTGAGTTCAATCCCCAATACCGCAAAAAAACAAAACAAAACAAAACAAAACTTATATATATCCAAAATATCATCATATCAATACATTATCAGCATGAAGTTAAGAGATGTACATGTTTATACTATCTTTGAAATACACATCTTTTTTATATGTATGAGACTGGTGAGGTATATACTGTCTGAAATTGAATGTGAAGTGAAAATATGGTAGAGGGATTTCCTCCATACTTTCCATGGGGTTGCCATTGACAATTAAGGGGAAAGATGAGAATGTTTATCAATCCTGTTGAGTAGCAAGGAGATGATGGCATCCCTATTCAGCCTTGAGGTGAGGCACTGGTAAGTGATTTTAATGTCTTCTTTAAATTATTTCCTGCATCACATAATGGCATACCCACATTCTTGAGCTCTGACATCTAATAATATATTTAGAATTTAGATTAATTTTCTCCAAAAATAATGGCATAGAGCTATTATAGAGAAAAGTATATGTATGAATGTATATTTAACAAAATAATAGAAATAAAAAATGAAATTACTTTCGGAATTGTCGCTTATCAACATTTATGAGCTCAGAGTTTGCATAAGAGCCCTTTTGCCAGGTGTGGTCATGGCAAAAGAAATTGACCTTGAGTATGTATTGTTATGGAGGAATTATGAACAGAGTTTAGCCATGGGAAAATGACATCTAAGTATCTAATTATATTCTCTCCATGTATAGCGTAAATAGATGCCACACTGCCTTTAAACCTCGACATTTGCTTCAGTGATCATGAATTTTGGTGGAGTGTTTAATCAGCTAAACAGAATATCCAGATTAGTGACATATAAAAGAAAATACTAAAGCCAGGTGTGGTGGCACACACTTGTAATCCCTGTACTTGGGAGGCTGAGATAGGAGGATCATAGGTTTGAAGCCAGCCTCGTCAATGAAGAGAGGCTTTCAGAAACCTAGTGAGACCCTGTTTCCAAATAAGAAATAAAATTGGGCTGGGGGTGTAGCTTGAGGTAGAATGCCTCTAGGTTCAATCCCCAGAACCAAAAAAAGAAAAAAAAAGAGAAAATACTAGCCACATGTGATTTTAATTTTGTTGTTGTAGTTTTGGTACTGGGGATCAAATCTAGGGGTATTCTACCTCTGAATTACACTACCAGCCCTTTTTATTTTTTTTTTATTTTTGAAAAAGGGTCTGACTAAATTACTGAGGGTCTTGCTAAGTTGTTGAGACTGGCCTCAAACCTGCAATTCTTCTGTTTCAGTCTCCCAAGTACTGGGATATAGGAATGTGCCACCACACCTGACTTAATTTTATATTTTAGAAATAAGATATTTTTAACAATGTATGAAAAATATTATCAACATGTAATCAGCATAAAAGTAATTTGAAATGCTTTTTTTGTTTTTTTCTTGTATGTGTGGTTTTTGGTTTTGTTTATTTGTTTTGCAGTGCTAGGGATTGAACCAAGGGGCATTCTACCTCTGAGCTACACCCCTAGCCCTATTTTTTATTCTTTATTTTGAAACAGGGTCTCACTAAGTAGCTGAGGCTGGCTGTGAACCTGTGATCCTCTGGTCTCAGTCTCCCATGTACTGTGATTACAAGCATGTGCCACCACGCCTAGCTTACTTTACGTTTTTTATACTACATCTGAAGTAGTATAAAAGTACATGTTTTACATGTAAAACACATCTCAATGTGTACTACCCACATACCACACACAGACCAGTGGCAGACTGATTTGAACAGTGCAGCTTGTATGCCTTTACATATATAGTATTTGTTGGCTGAAAGCTTTTTAGGGCATTTATAGTCCTCTGTACTCTATTTATTTTGGGTATTAGGGATTGGACCCAGGGGCATTCTACCTCTGAGCTGTACCCCAGCCCTTTTTATTTTTTATTTTAAAACAGGGTCTCACTAAATTGCTAAGGCTAGCCTCAAATCTGTGATCCTCCTTTCTCAGCGTCCCAAGTACTGGGATTATAGGCATGTACCACTATGCCTGGCTTCTGTGTACTTTAAAAATAAAGCATGTCACATAAGAGCAAAGTGAAATAATGTGTATACACACACACACACACACACACATACACACACACACACACACACACATTTTGGGGGGATACTTGGAGATTAAGCTTAGGGACATTCTACCTTCGAACTACACGTTCTCCAGCTGTTTAGTTTTTGTTTTGAAACAGGGTCTCACTAGGTTACAGAGAGGCTCACTACACTGCTGAGTGCTGAGACTGGCTTCAACCCTGTGTTCCTCCTGTCTCAGCCTCCCAAATACTGAGATTAGAGGCATTTACCACCATGCCTAGCTTCCCCAAGTAAAATTTTAAGATATCTGAATTATATTATTAATTATAAACTATTATAATTATATTAATATTATAATTTAGATATCTTAAAATTTTACTTAATGTCTTCAGTGATACCATTCAATTTATTTTTCTTATTTGTAGAGAAAATTGATGCTGGGTAGGATTAAATAATTTTTTAAATTACATTTTGATTTCTGATACCAAGTTCATTAAAGATGATGGTTTTCATCATTAAACTGTAAATTTGTCAGTAGTTTTGTCATGATCTTACTCAATAGTAACCCAGTGGGGAGGTGTTTGGGTAACAGAGGGAGCTAAACATTTAGTTCATGGTTGGCCTCCCTGAAAAGAATCCTGCATTCAGAATTATTTTTGGTTAGTCCTTCTGATTGTAAGAAATAGATTCATTTGTGTTCTCTGAATAAAAAAGATATGTGTGCAGTGGGACGAGGGGAGAAGAGGAGGGTCATTGAAATGTTCCAGGCAAATGAGATTCAAAGCCACATGACTGACTGCTAGAGGGCAGGAAGCATTTTTCACTGTTCGGTGGTGCATGGGCTCATTCATCGGAGCCCTCTGCTTAGTGGTAGTATTTGCTCCTTCATAACTCAAATCATACCTGACTTTGGTATATTTTAATTACATCTCTACTTCTTGCCAACCTTTTATCTTTTGACCTCACTGATAAATGATGACAATGACTTCACATCCGTGTTTTCTCTAAGCATATTTTTGTAAGGTTGGATATGTTGTTGGGGTTCTGATTGGCCCCAGTACCTTTGGGGGGGTACTGGGGACTGAACTGAGGGGCATTCTATCTTTGAACTACACCACACCCCTACTTTATTTTTTATTTTGAAACAGAATCTCACTAAGTTGCTGAGGTCCTGACTAAGTTACCGAGGCTGGCTGTGAACCTGCTATCCTCCTGTCTCAGCCTCCCAAATACTGGGATTACAAGCATGTGCCACTATACCCGATAATTATTTTTATTTTTATTTTTTTTAGATGGAGTCTTGCTATATTGCTCCAGGTTGGCCTTGGACTTTTGATTTTCCTTCCTCAGCCTCCTGAGTAGCTTAGATTATCGGCCCAGATAATGTTTTATACCAAGTCATTGCCAGCTGGATGTTTACAAATGATTCCTTTAAAAGAGGTGTCTCCAAGCCATTAGTGAAGGGCAGAAAGACATACCACTGCAGTCCAATCATCCACAGCTCAGAGAGGATATGGCTGGAGGTTGGAGGCTGTGGTTGGCATGTCTGAAGCACAAGAATTGTAGCATGGTAGACGAAGTCACTTTTTATTAGGACTCTCGGGAAAGGTACTGGAGTCTCTTGCATGATCAAGGGAGGAGCTAACCAGCCAAGTTAACACCTTCTGAGGAAGGGGCCAGTTGCATATTGGCCCCCAGAACAACAGAAATTAAGGCTTTCCACCTCTCCTCCTCTTTTTTTAGCTTTCTCACATTGAATGGGCTTCTGTTTCTGCTGCTGTAGGTGGTCTTGCTAATGACAGGAGGCATGGCTGCCATCTGCTCGTGGACTTCACTGTCCCTTCTCCTTAGGCATTTTTCTCGTTGCAGTTGGAAACATTGGGAGTGTTTGGGAGTAAGGCAGTAATTGACTAGGCTTTGGTCAAATGGTTGCTCCTAGACCAGGGAGCTGTGTGTGGAGTGTGGAGGGATGTAAGAACACAGCAGCTCTCCCCAAACCACTTGGAGTTGCTCCCCTCAAAAGGGGGAAGGTACTGGGAATATAACAATAAATGGTAGTAAATTTTCACAACACATCTTCAGATAGATTGGTATTCTTGATTCAGAAATTTTATAAAATGACAAGGTGGTATTTACCCTTGACTTTATTTTATTTATTATTTATTTATTTATTTATTTATTTATTTGTGTGGTACTGGGGATTGAACTCAGGGGCATTCTACCTCCAAGCTATACCCCCAGCCCTATTTTTTATTCTTTATTTTGAAACTGGGTCTCACTAAGTTGTGGAGTGCCTCACTAGGTAGCTGAGGCTGGCCGCAAACCCAGATCTTCCAGTCTCAGCCTCCCGAATGCTGGGATTACAAGCGTGTGCCACCACGCCCGGCGATGTTCTTTTAAAAGAAAGTACAGCTTTCTTTAAGATTGAAATAATTAAGCTAACAAAGAGAAGCATTAGAATTTCAGTTCTTTAGAATATGACTCTACTCTTAGTGGTACAGCATGTGCTTAGCCTCCATGAGCCCCTGGGTTCTCTCTCTAGCAACACACACACACACACACACACACACACACACACACACACAGGCACACACACACGAATATGCCTCTTCTGAGATACTTAATTTGCACATAAGTTTTAACTTATGAACTTGTTTGGTGATTTTGTGACTTGGAACACAGTTTGTCCCTTGGTTTCTTTTTTGGGGCCTCAAGGACCAAACACCATTCTCAGAGGGGGACATATACCCGGTTCTAGAGCACTGTCTCAGGTTTTTTGTTTTGTTTTTAGCAGTAAGCAACATAAGTACTATATTAGCATGTTCCTTGCCCTCATGTAATCTATTTTGGAGAAATAAGCTGTGTGTATAAAACTGGCAATTACTGTGATAGATTATATAAAATGTGTTATTGTGGTACTTCCTAAAAGCCTAAATCTTGACCTGTCCATCCTCTGGTGGATAAACACATCCATTTCTACAGTTCTTATCTCTTCTATATCCTATTAATTAATCTTCAAGGGAATTTGTTGAGCTCTAAATTTTTACCTCTTTGGTGCAAGCTTTTGCATTTTCAGAACTGTAATATAAGATAGTGACAGTTGGGAGATGGTTGCATGTTACTGATTGGGTGAGGCTAATAAGAATTTTTCCATACAGGTTTAAACTTCTGCAGACTCCTTAGATTTCTTAAACTTGTATGTAAAACTGCTTTATGAGATACAAGATTGTGTCTGTAGGCATCATAAGAAATGGATGGACTAAGCCGGGCGTGGTGGCGCACGCTTGTAATCCCAGCATTCGGGAGGCTGAGACCGGAGGATCCGGGTTCGCGGCCAGCCTCAGCTACCTAGTGAGGCACTCCACAACTTAGTGAGACTCGGTTTCAAAATAAAGAATAAAAAATAGGGCTGGGGGTGTAGCTCGGAGGTAGAATGCCCCTGAGTTCAATCCCCAGT
>PVLC010002486.1:27130-46181 GCA_004027655.1 Graphiurus murinus | reverse complement strand
GAAATGGATGGACTAAAGCCAGGGAGATGCTGGGCAATTTGTCTGGTCTTAGCCCCTCTCTGCATTCCATGCTACCTATTAGATCACCTGTAAGTCTTCGGAAAACCCAAGTGCTTTACACTGTCTCCATCATGAGCCTAGACCTGTCAAGGAGCCATTTTTGCCTGTGTGGTTCATGCTGACCCTTTTTCTGCAAGAGACTTCTTTGGCTTTTGTTATTCTGTACCATGTTCCTTGTGCATTATTAGTTTCATGTGTGTGCTCAAAATGGGTATATCCAGCTGGGCATGGTAGTGCATGCCTATAATCCCAGTACTTGGGAGACTGAGAAAGGAGGATTGCAGGTTGGAGACCAGCCTCAGCAACTTAGCTCAACTCTCAGAAGCCTAGCAAGACACTATTTCAAAACAAACAAACAAGAAAAGCTCTGGGTGTGTAGCTTGGAGATAGAATGCCCAAGGGTTCAATCCTCAATATCATACATACACACACAAAAATGGGTATCCATATTCTCCCCTCCAGCTGATTAGTAAACACTTCCTGGAAGACAGTGACAATGGAAAATATTTCTTCCACTATTCCTTACAATACCTCATATGAGTCTGAATGCAGTTAGTTATTGAGTACTTGTCAGAATGAAATACTCATTCTGGTCAGAGCTGCTGTCACTTCATTTGGGGAAAAATTCCCCCTAATTTTGTGATACCTATCATAGAGTTCTGTGTTTTTAATATTTTATATTAAAATATATTATAAAATAATGTATTGCATGATACATTGTATATTACAATGTATGTATTGAAAAATAAATTCAAGTGCTACAAAAGTGGACAATGCATATTTTCTTCCCCAAGCCCTTTCTCATCTCACTTCCTAAAGATAATTCTTTTTGCTGAGTGTGGTGGTACATGCTTATAAGCCCAGTACTTGGGAGGCTGAGACAGGAGGATCACAGATTCAAAGCCAGCCTTAGCAATTTAGCAAGATTCTCAGCAACCTAGTGAGACCCTGTTTCCAAATAAGATAGAAAATTGGGCTGGTGGTGTAGAGGTAGAATGCACTAGGTTTAATCCATAATAATAATAATAATAATAATAATAATAATAATAATTCCTTTTAAAAGTTTGATGCATATGTTTGGGATATTTTCCATGCACACAATTAAAAAGACTAAGTACTGAATGAATGTATCCCCTTTTATTTCCTATGTTGGAATCCTATAGGGCTCCCAATACAATGGTGTTAGGAGGTGAAGGCTTTGGGAGGGAGGTGATTAGATTGTGAGGGAGGAGAACTCCTGAGTGGGACTAGGGCCGGCCCTTAAGCAAGAGACACAGAGGTGGGCTTCTCCACATGTGAGAACACAAGAGATGGCTCTCTCTGAAAGAGGAATAGGGCATTCCCCAGAACCCCACTGGGCTAGCACCCAGATTTCCAACATCCACAACTGAGAAACAAATGTTTATTGTTTTTTCCATCCATTCAATGGTATTCTCAGCAGCCTATATGAAGACAAACACCTTTTTTCCTTCTTTTTCTAGCAAAAAAGGAAGCAAGGCCAATTGATTGTTAAAATCCTAGAATTTAATCCCTCTTTTATCAAAAGAGTGTTTGTCTTATGTTTTCTTTCTTTTTTTTTGCAGTATAGGAGATTGAACCCAGGGGCATTCTACCTCCAAGCTACTACACCCCGAGTCCTATTTTTTATTCTTTATTTTGATACAGGGTCTCACTAAGTTGCAGAGGACCTCACTAAGTAGCTGAGGCTGGCCTCAAACCTGCCATTCTCCTGTCTCAGCCTCCCAAGTACGGAGATTATAAGCATGTACCACCATGCCTGGCTTATATTTTCATTTTTGCAGTGTCTGATCTACCTACTCTAAAGTCAACTTGGTAGAGATGCTTCTGGAAGTTTGGGGCACTGTCTGTAAACCAATACAAGCCATTACACAGTGCATCAGACATTCTTCACACATTCTGTTACTTTGGCCACTGCCTCCTTTTCTGCTGCAAGTGCCTGACCCTAGGCTTTCACCTTTTTGGGTTACAAGAGCTAAGCTAAAGATTCCTAATTTTCTGCTCCTTCTTCAAGTCATTGTGATATTTCTAGATCTCTTCCACCTTCTTCATCTCTACCTTCCATTTTTCCTGGATAAACGTGCTTTATGGAATACATCTCTAAAGGAGCAGTCCTAGGTAACCTGAAATTTTACTGTCTTTTCCTAAGTCAGCCTTCTAGATGTGAGCAGCTGGAGTTTGAGAGTCTAATGATTCACAATTTTGGCCACAATTTTCCTCTTGGAATACTTTATTGCAGCAAGGTTATAGGGTATTTGGTGAGTAGAGTGGCCAAGTACAATAAGAAATGGAATGTTATAACTGTATTATTTACACCTAAAATATCTCCATTTTGCTACAGCAGCCAAAGGCCTTTTGTCTGTCCTTCATTCTAGACTACAAGCTGAGCACAGTGCTGCTGTTGTCGTTGTTGTTTTAACTGATGCGTAAGTTAAGCCTTTTTTTCTGTGACTGACAAGAAAAACAATGTAGTAACTTCCTGCATGCACTACACTAGTGCTGTTATTTATCCAGATTGGTCCTGTGGTCAGAAACACACCATTTTATACCCAGTACTGGTTGCTGTGCTGAAGAGAGGTGTGTGCTTGCAGCTTCTGCCCTGTGCCTTTAAACACACCATCCCTAGAACTGTACTCATTGTCCCCCCGGCATTTGAAGGAAGGCTAGTGTTAGTGTGGATGCTTGTAAATAATGTAGAGGTATTCAAGACTGTCTTGAGAAATACAGGATGGAGGGGAGGCAAAGGCTAGAGGATGCACCTGATACCAGTGTGAAACCTGAAACCACAACACTGAATTAGCATGTGCTCATGGGGCTGGCTTTCTTTGTGCATTTTGTCAGCTGTAATCTTCAGGCATAACCACATGTGGGCTTTTATTTTTTTAACTTCTTCCTACTAAGGGAGCCATTTTAACTGGCACACCTAGCTCAATTATTGTCTGAACTGAATTTTATGATGGAGGATGATGATGGTTCCATGTTTTAAAAACCAAATGGGACTTCAGAGTAATTGTGGTGATTTTAATTTTGAAAGAAACTGTGTGTGTGTGTGTGTGTGTGTGTGTGTGTGTGTGTGTGTGTTAGTACTAGCAACTGAACCCAAGGGCATTCTACTACTGAGCCACATCTCTAGTCCTTTGAATTTTTTTTTTTATTATGAGAAGGGGTCTTGCTAAGTTGCCAAGGCTAGCCTTGAACTTGTGGTCCTCCTGCTTCAGCCTCCCAAGTTCCTGGGATTACAGGTGTGTACCATCAAGCCTAGCTTGAAAGAAATAATTGTTGATCATAGTGTCAGTAAAAAAATATATTTTACATTATCAACCTACTACATACAGAAATGTATTTATGTGGATATATTTATGTATGTGTCCACATGCATTTAAACTTCATAGAATAGCATTTACTTGTATTTCATGAAATCCTTTGATATTTTCTTTATTACTAAGGGTGTTAGAATATCCTCTTGTAGCAGGTATCTTTACACCTAAGTGGCCTCTTTATTTTTAAGCTTTGTAAATCATTCTTATTAGAGTTCAAGCTTATTGATTTCTTATTGTAGTCATTTGTTAGCCAGTGAATTACTAAAGTATTGAGCATTTACTATGTATGAGGCACTGTGTAATTAGTGTTAGTCATACTGAGATAGAGCTGGGTGTGGTGGCACATGCCTATAATCTGAGTACTTGGAGGCTGAGACAGGAGGATTGCAGGTTCCAAGCCAGCTTCAGCAACTTAGTGAGGCAGTCAGCAACTTAGTGAGACCTTGTTTACAAATAAAAATAAAAACTGGGCTGGGGGTGTAGCTTGGAGATAGAATGCCCCTGGGTTCAATTCCCAGCACAAAACAAAAACAAAAATTGAGGTGATTAAATGAAAACAAGTCTGAATGGTCCTCAGAGAAGATTTTCTGTTCTCACAGAGAGGTGATATCAGTAAATAAGAGAGAATTTCAGACCAAGTGAGTGAATGGGAGCCATGCACAGAAGTAGCTCACAGTAGAACAAAAAGAGTAAACAAGGAGGGACTTGAATGCTAGGCCAAGGAGTTAGCCTTATCCTGTAGGCCAGTTTGCAGAATTGGGACTCAGAAGAGTTTTTATTTCTAAGCATACAATTATTACTTCAGTATGTAGAACTGCAAACTTGGAGCTATCCTAGGTGAAAAATGCAGGATTTCCCCTAGATTCCTACTCCCAGGGATCCCGGAGTCCCTTATGGCTTAAACTGAGACCCATGTGGGGTTCAGGAAATGGCAGGATGAGACTTTTGTCTTAAGACAGTATAGAGAGGAGAGAGGCAAGAGGGAGGCAAGGCATTGTAGGACATGGTCATGTTCTTCCAGGAGGGATGAAGGCTTGGAACTGGGGTTATAACACATGCTTGAGAGAGCGAGGACAAGAACCTAAAACTGTTAAATTAGGATCACAGGACTTGCTCTCCCAGTGGCTGTGGAGGGGATGGGAAAAGGAGGAGGAAGGAAAAGGAGTTTGGTTTTGGTTATCTTCAGCATTTGCATGTCAGATGCCTGGGGAAGATGAGAACTATACAGGGGTTTTGGGATCATAGATCTACAAACCAAAGGCACACGCGTGTGTGTTTGCATGTGTACATGCGTGTATGTATGTGTGTGTCTATTGTGTGGTTTCCTGTTTTAGGATTCTATCACATTTTCTTTAGCTCATATTTTTCTGTATTCTCTCCAGCCTTCAGAAAGTGTTTGGGCCCAGAGGCTCTTTCAGTCTGGCTATCTGAAGGTACTTTGTGGTTCCTATTAGGGCCAGAGCATCAGAACCTTACTGAGTTTAAATTTAGGTAGCCAAGACTTTCCATCTCAGAGCTGATGCTGGGAAAGGAAGAATGACCTCAGAGTCCTGGAGTCCTGCACTAGTGATGTTCAATAACAATGAGATCATGGGAGATTACTCCTATAGGAAGAGAACAATATCTATCTTAAGGGATTGTTGTGAGAACTTAGTGATGTGGAGGTTGCCTAGCTCAGTATCTGCACACAATAGGCATGCGTGAGGGTTAGTTACTACATTTCATTATAAAAGCAAATCTTTTGAAGGGAGGGCTCCTCTCTCCCCCTGCATGGAGGCCTTCTATATTGAGATATCGTGCCTTAATCCAAGGTGGTAAGATTAGAAATCAAGGTGAAAAAGCAGGAACATCCAAAGGGCACATGTTCCGATGGCCTAAAAATACTGGTGACCTGTGGCTTTGTTTGTTATGGTATTCATTGGGCATTTGTGACTTAGTCATTTTCGTTTGTTATGGTATTCATTGGGCATTTGTGACTCAGTCCTTTTCCTAGGAGACTGAATTTTTTTTTTTTTTTTTTTTTTGGCGGTACTGGGGATGAAACCCAGGAGTATTCTACCTCTGAGCTACATCCCCAGCCCTATTTTTTATTCTTTATTTTGAAACAGGGTCTCACCAAGTTGTGGGGAGCCTCACTAAGTAGCTGAGGCTGGCCACGAACCTAGATCCTCTAGTCTCAGCCTCCCAAATACTGGGATTACAAGCCTGAGCCACCACACCCAGCTAGATTTTATTTTTTAATTTAAAAAATTCATATGATCTTCATATTTGTGTATTCTCTTACTGCTCTTCCCTGTTTTAGATTTGCACTCAATGTGCATTAAAATCCTGCATAATCCCAGATTTATTGTGAGAATGATTTGGAGGGGAATGCAATAAAAATACTTAAAAATTTTTGATAAATCGACTTTCCCCATCCTTCCTCCCAACCAAATGACCGAGGTTGGAGGGAGAGGGACATACTCCGTAGAAAAATCCGAGCCAAGCAGACTGGTTCTTAACTGGAAGAGAGCAGGTCTTTAGTGGAGGTTACATAGCTCTAGTGCTCTATTCTTCTTTGTTGAGACAGATGTAGTTTGGTATAGGGGGATAATAAAGAAGATATATTATTGTATTTCCAGGAGGATTATTTATAATACTTAAAATTTGTGTATCATTTCATCTTGTAGAACACTGTAGAATATTACTGTAATACTAGGAGCAGTCTTTGGTAGGAGGCATTATCTCCCATTTCACAGATTTCAATCTGAGATTTTCTGAATCAGCTTGTTATTTGCTCCAGCCTACATTAGTGGTCACATAAATCAGAGGTGTCTGAGTTCCCAGGTGCTAATTGAAAGCCTCTGATGTCTGTCTTTGACTTGACTTTTCCCTTTGAAAAATTGTCTTCCTTCACTAAGTATTTGTAGGTCACAAAATACCCTTTAATTCATGGAGGGGAAGAATCTTGTACCTATTACTATAATTACTCCATATTAGAGAATTATGGGTAAGTCTTAAGATAACTTGAGTGTCTCATTTGTGACATCAGTGGTGATTTAATTTATTAAACCTTTCCCAAGAAAACCAAACATTACCTGTGTTTAGCAGGAAGGCTAAAAGTTGAGAATCAGATGTTTTATAGAGTATTTTCTTTCTGTTTCTGCTATCAAGAACAAGAGAAGCATGACCAGTTTAAAAAGAGGGACCTAAATGGCCTATTAAAAAATAATCAAACATTTATTTGTACTAAATAGTATACTAAAAAGACATGGCAGAAGCCGGGCGTGGTGGTGCACACTTGTAATCCCAGCATTTGGGAGGCTGAGACCGGAGGATCCGGGTTCATGGCCAGCCTCAGCTACCTAGTGAGGCACTCCGCAGTTTAGTGAGACCCTGTTTCAAAATAAAGAATAAAAAAATAGGGCTGGGGGGTATAGCTTTAGCTTGCAGGTAGAATGCCCCTGAGTTCAATCCCCAGTACCGCAAAAAAAAAAAAAAAGACATGGCAGTATGAATCATAACATATGGAAGGCTAGGGGTGCAGCTCAGTAGTAAAGCACTTGCCTAGCATTTCCAAGGCCCTGGGATCAATCTCCAGCACTGGAAAAGAAAAAGATATGGCCATATAAAATATAACCTAGGGAGTTAACAGGTTGACATTGTTTTGTTACCAAGGTGAGTTTGGCCCTCTCTTTGTGGTGGTTTCTGTGTACATGCTGAGATAGACTGTTAGTATAGGGATGATAGCAACCTTTGTCCTTCTTGGGATAATAATAAATGTCTAGTTGCACGTTAAATTTTTTTGTTAATGTTTTATGTTAGATGAGTCAGAAATGTAGACTTTTGTAGAGTGTTATTAACAAGAACTAGAGTAACTTTGATTATAATCACTTCAAATTATAGACCTCTTTCCTGTGTAATAATTTTTGCCATTTGCCCTTCCATAATCTTTAATAGGCCAACTATAAGGACAATTTTTTTGACCAATAAGAACCTTGGTCTGGAGCCGGGCGTGGTAATCCCAGCATTCGGGAGGCTGAGACTGGAGGATCCGGGTTCGAGGCCAGCCTCAGCTACCTAGTGAGGCACTCCGCAACTTTGTGAGACTCGGTTTCAAAATAAAGAATAAAAAAAAATAGGGCTGGGAGTGTAGCTCGGAGGTAGAATGCCCCTGAGTTCAATCCCCAGCACTGGAAAAAAAAAAAAAAAAAGAACCTTGGTCTGTTGCTTCATGAGCCCTTAATACCCTAAAATTATCCTTAATAGTTGACTATGAACATGCCTACATTAATAGGATATCAGTATTCCTTAGCTGGGTGGGCAAGTCTTAGTATTTGAGAATAGTATTTTGAGAAAATCTTCAGATTAGGGAAAACTGACCCAGCATCTGCCAGGGTGATCCTGTGCACACATGGGCAGTCTTGTCTGTGTGCATGCATCCCTGAATTGCGTAAACATGTACACCTTGCTTCAGTATAGTGTCTAAAATACCAGTTGATTTCTCTATGGTTGGGGGATGCAGTTTCAAAGATACTGATTGAAAAAATAAGGTTTTTGAACACTTTCATGAATGTTGTAGAGCTTATAAGGCCTGGCATGAGTAGCAACTGTTGAGTGATCACTCTGCAGCACTACACACAAGTATGAGGCTTGGAGGATATTTGGAGTCAATTACTAGTTTATGAGGACTTTCATTCTAAAAATGAAAGTTGGCAGGATTCCCTGTGAAGTTCTTTTTTCTTGAGAGTGGAAGGAGGACTTACAGGGATCATCAGTGCATTGACAGCATACAAGAACATTTTGTTCCAGCTCCAGAGTCATAGATGCAGAACATGTGGCTGTAGATCTGCTGTCTCTTCCCTTTCCCAGTAGTGTGTTTCTCCTCAGTCTTTACTGATGGTGTGTGTGTGTGTGTGTGTGTGTGTGTGTGTGTGTGAGAGAGAGAGAGAGAGAGAGAGAGAGAGAGAGAGAGAGAGAGAGAGATAGATAGATACTGGGGATTGAACTCAGGGGCATTCTACCTCCGAGCTACACCCTCAGCCCTATTTTTTATTCTTTATTTTGAAACGGGGTCTCACTAAGTTGCGGTGCCTCACTAGGTACCTGAGGCTGGCCGCGAACCCGGATCCTCCGGTCTCAGCCTCCCGAATGCTGGGATTACAAGCAGGTGCCACCATGCCTGGCTTCCCAAATTTCACTTTTAATTGTGGTAAAAATGCGTAACATGCGTCTTAGCCATCTTGGTCACTCCTCAGTGTGCACAGTTCAGTGGTGGTAACTTTATGTACATTGTTGTGCAACTAATCTCTAGGACTTTCTCATCTTGCAAAGCTGAAACTCTACACCCACGACACAGTCCCTCCCTGTTTCCCCCTCTGCCCAGCTCTTGCCACCCTCCATTCTACTTTCTGTTTCTATGGGTTTTACTATTCTAGGTACTTCATATGAGTGGAATAATGAATAATGCAATAATTTATCTTTTTCTGGACTGGCTTATTTCACTTAGCATAATGTCCTCAAGTTTCATCCATTTTGTAGCATGTGGCAGGATTTCCTTTTTCTTAAAGCTGAATAATATTTGATGGATATTGGGGTTGCTTCCACCTCTTGGATGTTGTGAATAATGCTACAGTGTTGTGAACAAGGGTGTGCAAAATACCTCTTTAAGTCTTGCTTATTACCCAAAGTGGGATGCTGGACTATACGATGGTTCTATTTTTAATTTTTCAAAGACTCTTTATATTGTTTCTATAGCAGCTGCAATGTTTACATTCCCACCAGACACAGGGGTTCCAGTTTCCTCTACATCCTTTACTGAAGTTTTTATAATGTTATTAAATAAGGGGTAGTGGAGCAGAGGCACCATCATGGTCTCAAGTTGTGTTTTCTGGGTAGATGGTAATTAAAAGGGTAATATAAAGGTAATAAAAGTAGTAAGTGGAGGGGTGGTTATAGGTAGTCATAGGTGGCAGATATTATTAAAAAAAACTTAGTCCTATCTTCTCTCTGTGCTTCACCTGTTATTAAAATTATAGTTGCAATGAATAAATTCACTTGTCAAAACTTTTTTTCAGAACAATTTTTAATGCTTTCTGAAGCTGGGCATGGTGGTACACACCTGTAATCCCAGTACTTAGGAGGCTAAGGAAGGGGGCCAGCCCTCCAGCACATGGTATATATGTAGCAAGACCCTATTTCAAAATAAAATAAAATAGGGCTGTGGGTATAGCTTAGAGATAGAATGCCCCTGGGTCCAATCCCTGATACCATAAAAAATGAATGAATGAATGAATGAACAAATAAATGGATAAAACAAAATACCTTATGAGTAAACTGTTCTTTCAGCACAGAGCACTGAGAAAAAGGGTCTTAGAACAACGAAATCTACTGGGGCCTCTTACAGGCTTGTTTCTGTGCTGGGCAAGGAGGATGAGCTTGAACCTGCTAGCATCACAGTCTGGGTTCTTATTCTCTATGATCTAGTACAAGTTTGGCATCAGAGATACCTGTCATCTACCACTTAGTGCAAATCTGTTGGCTCTGCTGTGGTGTTGGTTGATGGAAGGCAGGTGGGAGAGTGGATTAGGATGAGCTTTCTTCAGTTTCAGCTGTGGGCCCACTTCACTGACACAGAAACCTGAGAAATGCATGCTGTTTCCTTTGTCCTCAGTTCCCTAAACCTTCAGGTTTGTCCTAGAAATTAAAGAGGCAGCAGGAATTCTGAATGCCTACTTTATAATCTCCAGTATGCCAGCAACTTACTTTGTATATCTGGGCATACAGATTCCTGCCTCATTTTTCTTACCTATAAATGAGATGATTGGCTTGGATAGGTGATTTTTTTTTTGGTGGTGGTGGTGGTACTAGGGATTGAACCCAGAGGCATTCTACCTTTGAGCTACATCCCCAGGCCTATTTTATTTCTTATTTGGAAACAAAGTCTCACTAGGTTGATGAGCGTCTCACTACCTGCTGAGGATATCCTCAAACCTGTGATCCTCCTGTCTCAGCCTCCTAAGTACTGGGATTACAAGCATGCACCACCACACCCAGCATGATGGGTGAACTTTGAAAAGGAACTTCTGACACCTATTAGGAGTTCTGTCATTTTCTAAACCTAAAGAATTAAAGTGTGGACTAGGAGTGTTACAGAAAGTGGAATAGACTCTGCAGTTCATATGGGGCCAACTCCCCAACAGAGCCTTTGCTTTTTCTCAGTGTTTAGGCTCCTGAAATGGCTATAACTTGTTTTGAACAGCTACTTTTTAGGTACTGGGCTAGGAAGTATGGAGTGAAGTAGAAGACTTGCCTTTGTTGTAAAACATCTTATGTTACATTTCCAAGAACATTATACAGCCATACGACCTGAGAGGTTTTCTCTGTTTCGTCTTTTAGTTTTTAGGGAAAACATCAGGAAAGCTAAAGGACTGCTCGTGGTCATACAGTCAGTCAGTGTCAAAGCTGAGAATGGGGGTCTACATTTTACTTCTCTTGAGCCTGCAACTGGTATGCTTCCATTATTTTAATTAAGTAGATAAGACACAAGAAGAGATAAGGAATACTCTAATAAGACAGTATGTGGTAAGTGCCAGACAAGGGAGGCTGACAGTAGTGGTATAGGGTTTCTGGGAAGGAGCACTCATCCCGGCTGGGATAATCTGGGAAGCCTTCCTGGAGGAGGGCAGGTTTTTAGCTGAGCTTGAAGGATGGAAGGACTATGAATTGAGGAGGAGAGGAAGCACCAAGAGCAGAGTCATGGAAAACCCAAGAGAGGTGGTAGGATGCCAATCAATTTGGCTAGAGCAGAGGGACAGACAGAAGGGGATAAGGACTGACACTTACTGAGCACCTTTCTTGTGCCACAGTATCTGGTGCTTTCCTCGCATCATCTCAGCATTCTGAGCATGGGGAATGACATCCTTATCACTACTTATTTGGAGATATCACTTTCTCCCTACCTCATTCATGCACTAGGGAACCCATCCTCCTTTTTCTTTTTTCTTTTTTTTTTTTTCTGGTACTGGGGATTGAATCTCACTAAATAGCTGAGGCTGGCCATGCACCTGCGATCCTCCTGTCTCAGCCTCCCAAGTACTGGGATTACAAGCGTGTGCCACCACGCCCGGCTTCCCATCCTCCTTAGAGTACAAATCATTTGTACTTCTACCCAGCAGGAAATTACCTGGCTTAAAATGGGGAGAAAAGGAAAAAGTGTAGGGGGGGTTGGGGAAGCTGTATGTTTCTGTAAAGGCCTCAGAGGCTGATAGTATTTAATTCTTTTATAGTAAGCTTGGAGACTGCCTCCCACTTCAGGCAGCTGGCACCTGGGCACTCTCGAGTGACGGGGCTGTCCATGAATTATTCAGGGCCTGTGCCAATGAGTGGCTGCCTAGCAAAGTCCTGTGGGAAAGAGGCTGACTTATCTCCCTGAGAAATCTGCAGAAGCTCAAGTGCTGAGGAGAAAGACTGCACCTTTAAGATATTCCACATGCTAGCGTGCTGGGGCTGCATACGCTATTCCTTGTCTCTGCAACCGAGTCTCTTTTTCAAGAGCAAGAGGTAACATCTCCCATCCCTGATTAATACATACAACCTACACTTTCATGTTTGCATGACACATTTTGGAAGGGCTTTGGTTAGAGGCAGCATTAAAATTGTACAGATAGGATGGTATGATAACAGAAAGCATTTGTGTAGAAGAAGCCCCACTCTGATATTTCCCAGCCAAGTAGAGAAATTCAGGTGTTGATCCATTAAAATGGAACCATCACTATCATTGTAACTAACCTGTCACGGGTTACATGCTGCATGTTTGCATTTGCATGTGCATGGTCACATGTGTCTCACTTTGACTTGCAGAGAAGAAAGCACTTAGAATCTGTGGGTCCCTCTAATGGCCTGTGCTGACAGGTGGGGCTGGGAAGACAACAGATTGGATGGTTGACTTGGCTTTCTGGAGACGGAAGTCTTGAGGAGGAGGTTTGCATTCCCACACTTCTTTCCCTTTCTCTTTCCTTCTCCAGGTGCCAGCTCAACTTGCTCTTTTTACCTTTCTCATTAGGGCCCTGGAAAAGATAATGTGGGTGTGAATGCCTGAGGTCAGGGTCCAAAAGCTTATTTTTATAAAGAATAGAATTGTATTTCCTCCTTGCCCATTTCTTTCTCTCCAGTGGAACTGTGCTACCCCTCCCCACAGCATGTGTTCTTACTGCCCTCATCCAAGTCCCTGTAAAACTCTGGACTGATGGCTCTGAACATCTGTGTTTATCAGATTTTTCTCCTCTGCGTTGGAAGTAGAAAACAGACCTGGCTCCATTGCATTCCTCAGATGCTCTTTCCTCTAAACTGCAGTGCCTGTAGCAGAGGAGCCCATTCGTGGCTCTGGCTGGCGTTACATTCAGTCTAGCCACACCTGTTTGCCAAAGGTGGAGCCTGTGGACTAGAGCATTCTTTTGTCCATATATGGAAGCTTTGCCTGTGCAGACAACAGATGATATGATTCGAATGCAGGGATAAGGTTTGGCCAGGGAAGGAGATGCAATAAACTGCATTTCTTCCCCAGCATCTTGGGGGTTTGTCAGGAGTGTAGTTTACTATTTCTCTCCTCAGCAGTGAATGTCAAGTGCTTTGTGTTCAGTTCTGATATGACCATTCAGATAAGAAACAGGAATTCCTTTAAACTCCTGTATTTCAGAGTCCATTGTATAAGCAGATGATTTTGGTTGTGTGGAAGAAAGTGGGGGTAGAGGGAGAGAGAGAACGCACAAGAGTACCGTCCATACCCTCCCAGGAGCAGAACCAGTTATCACAATCACTATGAATGGAAAAATACCTTAAGTCTTCCCTTTAATGTTTCTTTTAGTCACTCTAAGACCTGATGTATCAAATCTGATAGCTCCATCTCAAACAAACATTGGACTTTCTAAAAACAGAGGCCTTTGCGCATATTTCATAGTGAGTATTGTATCCTCACTCTTCTCTGAGGCATTACTGCTTTCTAACTATATGATTTTGAGTATGCCTTTTCTAGTACATGTTGGAGTAAGTTAAAGAGAAGGGAATAAGATGTGTGAGTACTTGGAAATGGAGGGCTGGTTCTGCCATGTAGAAAGGTTCTTGTCCAAAACCCCTAAGCAGTGAGCCACTCTTGCCCCAGCCTGAGCTCAGTGTCTCCATGTGAAACCCTCAGTATCTTACAGCCTGCAGCCTCTGTGGCAACATAAGAGACAGCCAATGTTGTAGTAGAGTTAGTTTTTGAAATTCCCCCCAATGAGGAGGTTAAAGACAGATAATCTTAGCTTCTAGGATTGTACTAGAAGCCACCTTTTCTCCAATAGCTATGCATGTCAAAAACCTGACTCCAGGGCTCCCATGTGCAGTACTCTAGAAGTAAGTAGGGGATGGTCTCACCATTTTCTGGAAGCACTGTGGGGTATGTGTGTGTGTGTGTGTGTGTGTGTGAGAGAGAGAGAGAGAGAGAGAGAGAGAGAGAGCGCGCGCGTGCGAGCGAGCGCGAGCACACTTGAAGGGGGGAAGGGGCAAGGGGGAGGGGGGTGCTCCTTCTAGCTCAGGCTGTGGGCCTGAACTACAAGGTGCCATTGAGGGGAGTAGGGAGGGTGGCAAGCAGGTACAATGCCTAGAAATGCCAATGTCAAATATGTTATGCCAGTGAGTGGCCCTGTATGAAAATTGTTCTTTTAGCAGGGGAAAAGAGGCTTCATATAATTTTGGCTGTATTTCATGATAGTACATTTGGTTGGTTCAATTTTCTGTTAAGTGGGAAAATTTCCATTGAAGAAAGAATGGGTTTTTAATAAAAGATGCATATGTAGGCAAGCTTTGGGGAGAAAGGAAGGTGGCAACGAGGTAATTACGGGGCAGGAGTTTGTTTAGGCATTAGACAGCAGAAAGAAAAGAAGACTGATCACAGTTAAGGATGTAAGAATGGGAGCCAGGCATGGTGGGGCACACTTATAATCCCAGCACTTGGGAGGCTGAGACAGGAGGATTGATAACAGGATTGAGGACAGCCTCCGCAACCTCACAAGACCCTGTCTCAAGATAAAAAATAAAAAGGGCTGGGGGGTGTAGCTTGGAGGTAGAATGTCCTGAGTTCAATCCCTAGTACCACCAAAAAGGAAAAAAAGAGTAGGGGGAGGGCAGGAGGCTCCTAGAGAAGGGAATAGGCAGTTGAAAGAGATAAGATAGAACTAGAGAGATAGAAAGATAATATAAACTAATGCCTTGTGGAATATAAATGCAGTGGCCTGATTGGATTATTTTGTTTCGATATAAGGAAATGCTCAGGAGAAACTGGCTGCAGTCATCCAGTTGTCAAGTGTTTGGACAGTGATGAAAAATAAGATGCAGATCTGGAAATGGCAGTGGAAAGCAGCAGAGTATTCAGCAAAACTGTTTATATGTGGAACTTGGTTGTTTTTCTGTCTCTCCTTGTTCCCGCCACTTCTTCCCCAGATCTTGGATTGG
Organism: Graphiurus murinus; assembly: GCA_004027655.1. Taxonomy (NCBI): domain Eukaryota; kingdom Metazoa; phylum Chordata; class Mammalia; order Rodentia; family Gliridae; genus Graphiurus; species Graphiurus murinus. The sequence continues at coordinate 31,314 of PVLC010002486.1, read as the reverse complement.
TTTTTCAAGTCCTGGGATTGAATGTGTACAAATCTCATCACATCTGAACATTTTGGCCATCCTCTTCCAGACATTTTCAGTCTTGCTATTGTTTGTATGTTCAGGAAATGAACATCCAAAGTTTACTGTTTCAAGTTTGCTGTAATGCACGAAAAGCATTTATCTTTTTTTTTCTTTCTTTCTTGCCCTTACAACAAACAGAGGCCTAGTTTCACCCCCTGAATGTTCCCATTCACATCCAACATGCTAAATCCCACAGAATATTAGTGTGAAGGTCCACCAAGTATGAGAAAAGAACAAAACCAATTTCCAACAACAGAACCTTCAAAGCAGCAAGTTTTATATGAACTAGCAGAGAATATGCCTAATCCTAACTCAAACTAAATGTTTTAGGGGTTCCTGTGGAACCTTGCTTGGGTTTTGGGTTTATCTGGATGCCATGTTTGCAAAATGGATACAATGCCTACCTCACAGGGTTAATCATTTGATAAATATATGTGAAAGCATTCTGCAAGCTTCAAAGTTTGATGATGTTATGATTATTGTGGCCATTCAGTTTATGTGGAGGTTGATGATAGTGGAACTGTAATTATAATTGGGACCCAAGCAGGGGGGACCCAAACCACTGATAAATATGTTCAGGACTAGAAGGGATTTTTATGACCAGAGATTACAACTTGTTTAATTTATAGATGAGCTCGAGTGGCCCCGAGAAGGTTAGAAACACATGCTTAAGATTATGTAGCTTCTTGGTGGCACTCAGAAGGTGGGGTGAGTCTGAGTACTTGTCACTGGACTTGGGTCCTTCCTGCATCCCAGAGCACTTCTAATTTGTTATGTCCACAGATCACTGTAGGACCTGGCTTTACTTTTCTGGCATCACAAGTATAGTGAAACGTGGGCTTTAATTGCTTTGTTCCCATAGCTATTTTGCCAGTCAGTTGTGGCTGTCTTTTGTACTTCAGGAAAATAAAATTTTTGCAGGGGTTGGGGCACTGGGGATTGAACCCAGGAGCATTCTACCACCAAGCTACCCCCCCAGCCCTATTTTATTTTTATTTTGAAACAGGGTCTCACTAGGTTGATGAGAGTCTCACTACTTGCTGAGGCTGTCCTCAAACCTGTGATCCTCCTGTCTCAGCCTCCCAAGTATTGGGATTACAGGTGTGTACCACTGAGCTTGGCTCATACCTTGGAATCTTTTTTTCTTTGTACTGGAAATTGAACCCAGAGGCATTCTACCTCTGAGCTATAGCTCTAGTCCTATTTTATTTTTTATTTTGAAACAGGGTCTCACTAAATTGCTGAGGGCCTTGCCAAATTGTTGAGGCTGGCATTGAGCCCGTGGTCCTCCTGTCTCAGCCTCCCAAATATGGTATTACAGGTGTGTGTCACCACGCACAGCTACACCTTGGAATCTTGATGCAGCTTGAAGGCAAACACTTATCAGAGTTGGCCCTCCTGGCTTGGGTGAGGGACAGTAGTTTTTCAGAATTGAAAAATGGATTGAGGAGACAGGCCCAAAGTAGGCAGGGTCAATTTTTGCAAGAAGCTTGGTTGACGTGTGTGTGTGTGTGTGTGTGTGTGTGTGTGTGTGTGTGTGTGTGTTGCTAGGGATTGAAGCTGGGGGCATTCTACCTCACACCCCCAGCCCTATTTTATTTTTCTTTTGGAAACAAGGTCTCTCCGAGTTGCTACAGCCTAAGTTACCAAGACTGGCTTTGAACCTATGATGCCCCTGTCTCAGCCTCCCATGTACTGGGATTACAGACATGTGCCACCACACCTGGCATTGGTTGACTATTAAGCATTCTGAAAACTGTCTCCCCACTTGATGTGCCTATTTGCATGTCACCTGTAGTATTCTTCCAAGATCACTGTAAATAAAATTGTGAATAGGATGCCTGACCTCTTGTTTTATTAAGAGAGGCTAAGTTCCTTTAAATTCTTTCTTTCCTCCTCAGAATGTCTGTCTTTACCTCTAAAGGTCAGTATATCTCTTCTTGGCTGAGGCTGACTGCACACCCATATCTTTGAGACACTTTCTCACTGGCCTTTTCCTGCTTGTGACAACTCAGGGCTAAAATCTGGGCACAGGGGATGTGCTCAGTTGAAACCAGCCCCAGAAACCCTTCCCCTCGTCCTCTAACTTCCACTCACTAGTCTTTATCACTTCTTCTCCCCCTTTCTTCTTATTCTCTAATTCCCCAAAACTTGGCTTTTGCTTTTATTAACCCACTGAGCTCCCAATTCTCACACTGGCTTGCCTTTTCTCTGACTTCCTTCTTTGTCTTTTTGTAGTTTGTACTCCTTGAGTATCACTTTTCTCACAGTTATTTTCATTCTGTAACTGCCTTGAGGTTGCCACTGTTTTTTCTTCTTCCTCCCAAAGCCAAGTCTTTCCCAGGGCTCTGTGTAGCCTCTTGCCTTGTTATTCCCTTCTGGATTTAACCCCACTATTCTCTCAGCTGCCATCTCTGTGCACAGGACTGCAACTTCAGCTTTGAGTTCTAGTTCCCCAGCCCTGACTGCTTCGGACAAGTCACCTGGTAGTGTTGTAGGAGACAGATTCAGCCTGAGTAGAAGGAAATGTTCCTTCCTCCCCTAAATTTTCTTTTTTTTTTTTTTTTGCGGTACTGGGGATTGAACTTAGGGGCGTTCTACCTCCGAGCTATACCCCCAGCCCTATTTTTTATTCTTTATTTTGAAACCGAGTCTCACTAAGTTGCGGAGGACCTCACTAAGTAACTGAGGCTGGCCGCGAACCCGGATCCTCCGGTCTCAGCCTCCCGAATGCTGGGATTACAAGCGTGCGCCACCACGCCCAGCTCTCCCCTAAATTTTCTAGCAGCTCAAATGCCCAGTCTTTCCAGATCTTATCATTTGAACTTCCCACACAGTTTTGCTTATCAAAGTCCTGTGGATTAACTCTTACATCAGCCCATTCCTTTTCATTCCTGTGGCCATACCCTGATTGGTCCTTTGACCCAATAGACTTGGCTGCGTTCAGTGACTCTTTATTATCCCTAGAGCCCAGCCCAGACCCTATCCTCCTCTGGCTCAAAAGTCTCCAACCGTTCTTAGTTCTACCTGCTTTTCATGGCTTCCCTCCCAGCCCAACAATTCCTTATGCTTTAGCCAATCAGCTAAACTGCAGCTCTGTTTGGCCCAGTCACTTAGGCAGTTAGGTGAGGAGGCATTCCTTTTTCTCCAGCCTGATGACTGTCTACCTGTGTTTCAAGGTCTGGTCAAAATGCCAGTCTCTCCTGGAGTTCTTTCACCTGCCTTCCTAGACAGAGGTGACTTCCTTGTCCTCTGAACTCCTTTCATATTCTTTAGGTATTTGACTATTTGCATACCATTTGTCCTACCTCCTTTGGCTAGCAACTCTCCCAGTCATCTCTGAGTCCTCCAAAACCCACAGTATGGTGCCTTACACACATGGACTGTAAATAAAGCCCAGTAAACACTGAAGAAATAAAGAATGTATGCCTGTTGACTTCTTCTACTGTCTCTCCACTGCAGAGTTGGAGGTGAGCCTTCAGGGTTGTGTCCCACTCTTCCCTGGCCTTGTCATAACAAGTGAATTCCCATTTCTCATTCTGTCCCTATGGGGTTATTAAACCCTTTTTCAACCTCAAAGCTTTCTTTCTAGTACTTGCATGTGTTTACTCTGCCTGAGTGTGGCTGCACCCAAGTCCTATCCTCTACCATCCCACTGTGTGTAACCTGGCTAATTGCAAAGCTATTTCATATACTTCCTCATACCAGAGGGAGCTGAAAGGAAAATACTGAATGGTAATTCATACTCTCTTCATTAAATGGTTTACAGATTAAAAATAAGATGTTTTAAATTTGCAGAACACTTTGTAATTTCATTTTCTGTGCTGTAGCTAGAAACTTATCACCTCACCAGTATATTTATTAGTGAAGCAGGGCCTTTTAAAAAGATCTTCATTGAGATAATTCTGCATTCTTCTCTTTGTATTCTTTTTTTTTTTTTTTTGCGGTACTGGGGATTGAACTCAGGGGCATTCTACCTCCGAGCTACACCCCCAGCCCTATTTTTTATTCTTTATTTTGAAACCGAGTCTCACTAAGTTGCGGAGTGCCTCACTAGGTAGCTGAGGCTGGCCGCGAACCCGGATCCTCAGGTCTCAGCCTCCCGAATGCTGGGATTACAA
>PVLC010002486.1:0-27030 GCA_004027655.1 Graphiurus murinus | reverse complement strand
TCTTTGTATTCTTGATGTAATGTGTGGTAGAAAAATTCAAAGAGAGGTGCACTTTAAAGAGTATATTCCAAATTTTGAAGAATATGAAAAATTGTAGGGTTTTTCACATCATCCCCTAAGTGACCTGGTAGAAATAGGCTCTAATTATTAGTCTGACAACTGAAGTTTAGAAAGAAACCAGAGTTTCTTCTACAATCATGAGGTGAAGAGGTGTGATTAGGATCAGAAACTCAGATTTTGGGAATCCTAATCTATTGCTACTTTGAAAACCCGGCATTTTTCCACCTCCCTACCCAATATAGGTCATTATCAGCATTGTGAATTGGCAGGGGTAAGAGGGCTTTAGAATATGCTCTACATTTTAGATGATGTGAAATGTCTTCTCACCCTGGTTGGGTTTGCCTGAAAGCCAAAGGTTGACACTGTGGCTGTATTAAAAACCCAGCTGTAGTCAGGCGTGGTGGCCCATGCTGGTAATCACAGTACTTGGGAAGCTGAGACCGGAGGATCCAGGTTACGGCCATCCTCAGCTACTTAGTGAGGCCCTTTGCAACTTAGACCCTGTTTCAAAATAAAGACTAAAAATAGAGCTGGGGATGTAGCTTGGAGGTAGAATGCCCCTGGGTTCAGTCCCTAGTACTGAAAAACAAAAACCTAGTTGTGTGGATGGAAGGAATAGGAGTTGAGCACTTAACTAGGCTCTGGGTTTGTTTTAATTGTAGCCCTGGACAGAATGCAGCCCCTTAATTACAAGTTTGGGGGGGGGGTAAGATAAGCCTGGGGTGGGGGGAATACCTGTTTAGTGCAGATTGGAATCCTTTAGGAACCAAATTACCATCTTTAGTGAGTATTGCTGCAGTGCTGGGGAACTGGGAACCCAAATTTGTAATTTGGCACTAGAGTCAGTAATTTCCCAAGGACACCCCTCCATCCACACCTGGTACTGGGGATTGAACCCAGGGGCATCCTACCTCCAAGCTACATCCCTAGCCCTATTTTTTAGTTTTATTTTGAAACAGGGTCTCACTAAGTTCTGGAGGGCCTCACTAAGTAGCTGAGGCTGACTGAGAACCCCAATCCTCCAGTCTAAGCCTTCCACGTACTGGGACTACAGGCGTGGGTCACCATCAACATGCCCGGCTTTCAAGAACACATTTTGACAATGTGATTTTGTATAGAGAAGATTTTATTTATTTATTTATTTATTTATTTATTTATTATTTTTGGTTGAGATTGGTGTGAGAAGCAACCAGGGAGGAAGCATTTAAAAATTTTGGAGAACCAAAAGTTTAGAGACCCCGTTTAATAAGTCAAAGTAGGAACTCAGGGTAATTTTTGTTCACTTATCTCCCCACGGGATCATAAACTCGTAGGGGTCAAGGATCCCGGTGGTATTTACCTGTGTACCTTTCTCCCACAATGCCTTGCAACTCAGCGCTCCCACAAATCTTCCTTGCATGGTATTGCTATTCCAGGGTCAATGTTATCACAGAAAACCTCCTGGCTTAAGCTCCCGTGGTGGCAGAAGCCCTGCCGGGAGGATTCTCCAGGCGGGCTGACCTTACGAATCCCCTCCGAGTGCCCTGCGCGGCGCTCAGACCCACTTTGTTCTACTTTTCCGGGTGGCGGGCGGGCAGCCGCGTGGTTGGCGCCCAGGTGCGCGGCCCGAGCTATCTCCGCGTAGGCTCGCGGTGACCGAGGTGCGCGGGCTGGGACCTGCAGGGATCTTACACACTCCCGGCCTCCCGACAGCCGTGCGCTCCTTTTCATGTGATAGTAATCGGAGACTTTTCCGTTACACGAGGCGCTTAACAAAAGATCATAATTCCAGCAGCTTTGTTCGGGAAGGTCCCGCAGGGCTGCGCCCCGCCGTGCACCCGAGCCTGGGGCTGCGGACCCGCCGGGCGGTGCGGGCCAGTGGTCCGGCGGAGTCGCGGGCTAGCCGGCCCGCCTCCCCCGCGCCCCTCCTCGTGGTACAGCCTGCGTTTCCTCCACCAGGCTGTTATGCTAATCAGGTGACATCACCGTCCAGCTCACGGCGAGAGGCTCTGGATTAAATTACAAACCGGCGGCCGCTGCGTCCTGCAGGGAGGTGTGTGAGCTGTTCCGCGAGCTCCTGGGCTCGGCGACCTGGCATGCCCAGGATTGGCCATATTTAAAACATTTTCAAGTAGGACTTGTGCCTCCTTTCCTCCCTCCCTCTCTCCCTCCTTGGTAATTGATTTAAAGCTTCCAGGCCAGGGCCACGGAAGGAAGGAAAGCCGTCAGGAATTAGATGCCCGAGTGGTAACTCCTCTCCGGGATAAGGTGGACTCTGCAGCCAACTTCCTATCAGATCACCCTGCACCGCTTCCGACCGGAATGCGGCTTGCTTGAAGTCCAGCCCTTCTCGCCGAGGCCGGGAGCCCAGCCGCTCGGAAGCTGCTGCTGCTCATTGGATGGGGGTAGAAGGGGGCCGGAGCGGGATTTCTACGGTGCAGCCCGCCAGGGTGTTACGCCGGGCATAATGGAATTGCAGAGGACGTCCAGCGTCTCTGGGCGGCTATCACCAGCGTATACGGGGCAGGTGCCTTACAACTACAACCAGCTGGAAGGCAGATTTAAGCAGCTCCAAGGTAAGCCCCTTCCTAGGGCCAGGCCTGCCCGGCGGCCGCGCCGACCGGAGTTCTGAGGCTTTATTTTTGCCATATGGTACGTGACCCTAATGAAGACGGGCGGCCGCACGGCACAGCCCCATTGCAGCCTCTGGTTGGCTACAGGCACCCCATTCAGGACTCAGAGGAGGGAGTTGCTCACATTCAGCTCCAGAAAAGCCACCATTTGGTTTCTATCTCTCCCTCTGTCCATATCCCTTTCGGCTCTTGGTTGTCAGGTATCGGGGGCTGCTACACAACACATTTTCTCTCTCTACCTATCTTTGTCTCTCTGGAGATCTATCCTAATAGGTCCATTAGTATGCAAGTATTTGGTTCCGGGTCGCGTAGGTCTCCCAACCCCCAGCCTCTTACCTCTGGGAAGCCTTAAAGGTGTAAAGTACACTATTCCATACCCAGTCCAGTCCCGTAGAACAATAGCAGAGGGGAGGAGGGAGTGGTCTTTTTGTTCTAAGCCTTCAGTAAATTACAGTTTTGATTCTGAGGCTTAATTTTAATTCTTTTGATGTATTGTGTTGAGGAAGAGCCTTCCCATCAATTTAGGTGGTAATTTATAATAAAAGCCAGTTATTGTCATTCCAGTGCTATGGGTTGGATTAGTTGGATCAATTACAGGTTTCTTGGAGTCTGTATCAAGCTCAAATAATTAAATGGATCCAGTATTTTGCTGCATATATTTTCAGGGAGAGAATGATCCTGTATGTGCATCTGTGTGCTGTGTATTCCTGCCTGCAGCCAGAGGCTATGCTAGGCAGCCAGCAGGCCCTGGCCAGTGGGTCTCAGTTTATTCAGGAAAGAAGGTTCATAACTGAAAACAGAACTCCTTCTGTTGGGAAGCCCCTGGAATCAGTAATAGGATGGGCATGCCTCTCATACTGTAAAGAGCTGTACTGGAAGACTGCATGTGTTTCTTATTTTAACTCTTCTCATGGCACAAATGTGGTTCCTGTGAGGAGGAGGAAGGAAGGAAGCAGCTCAGCCTAGAATGTTTTCATTGGGGGGGGGGGGATATCATTCATTGGTTTATTTGTCAGAACAGGACATGATTTTAAACATTTGCTAGGCCTTTCTGCATTCCTTGGGCAGTTAGCTAAGAGGAAGCTCCATTCTCTCTAGGGAATGGTTATGAGTCTTTGATTAATTTCTCTAGAGTCTCTGAACGTGGAATGATTTTTAAAACTCAGGTGAGGGAGCTCACAAGTGGTAAAACAGGAGTGTTCACTCTCTAGATCTGTGTTATCAGCCCCACCACTTTCGGGTCTGAGAACTCAGAATGTGCCCCTCTTCCCAGGGCTCAGACTCCCTACTTCATTGTGTCATTCCTCCAAGGGGAAAGCACCCACTGGTAGAGTCTTAATCAGAAAACCTGAAAACCCACTGCCAATCTCCAGCCAGCCCTTGCCTTGTAGTCCCAGCAGAAATACAAAACAGGGAGAAAATATAAAAAGATGTGGGGAGGAATGCACCCCCAGGCCCACCCATAACAAAAGGCTGTTATTCTAAAAAGGCTGAGGGTGGTTGCAAACTGCTCTCTGAGCTGGGTGGAGCTTACACACAGGAAATGTCTTAACTGTCCTCTCTGGACAAGGAAACATTTTTCAGAAAATCAGTATGTGTCCCTTATATTTTACTTAATATGTTTTTCTCAAGGAAATCCCTTCTAAAGGGGTGGGCTTCATATTGTGTGGTAGCTTTAAAAACATTTTTTTAAGATTACCTTTGTCCTCTAATATAGTTCCAAATAACTGTCTTATTTTTAAATATTGTGGTTTGGAGTTGCACAAGTTTAGTGTTAGTATTTCTATAACAGAAAACCACCCATTTGAGAAACTCAGAAAGTGTGAATTAACTTTCAAGTGTGGTGGATCACAGAATTACTATTGATAGGACCCTTAATAAGAAATGGAACTGACGGCATTTTAAGCAACCTTATGAGAATTTTGATAAAACCTTTCCCCATTCCCCACCTCTGGCTTGGGACTTTGTTTAGTATCTATTCTTCCAGTCATCACATATTTTGATAACATATCCTGTCTGCTCATTTAATTTTGTACATTTCTACAAACTTGCCTTTTTTGCCCTTCTGGGTATTTTTCCTAGTACTTATCACCCAATATTGTCAAAATACTCCCCTGAATCTGTATGGGTTTCTTTTTTTTTTTTTTTTTTTCGGTACTGGGGGTTGAACTCAGGGGCATTCTACCTCCAAGCTATATCCCCAGCCCTATTTTTTATTCTTTATTTTGAAACCGAGTCTCACTAAGTTGTGGAGTGCCTCACTAGGTAGCTGAGGCTGGCCGCGAACCTGGATCCTCCGGTCTCAGCCTCCCGAATGCTGGGTTTCTTAATGCCTGCTCCTAAATGAATATACTCATATGATGTCTGTGCCTGAGAGTGCTGTGATTTCGGTGAAGGCTATGTCTGCATTTTTACTAGCTTTAAATATTTTCCACACTGGATCCAAGGAATTCTAAAAAGGACCATAGAATGAAGTTTGCTGTTCAAGTAAGGGAAGTATGATGTTAAAATGAGTCTGAGCCGGGCGTGGTGGTGCACGCTTGTAATCCCAGCATTCGGGAGGCTGAGACCGGAGGATCCGGGTTCGCGGCCAGCCTCAGCTACCTAGTGAGGCACTCCGCAACTTAGTGAGACTCGATTTCAAAAAAAAAAAGAATAAAAAATAGGGCTGGGGATATAGCTCGAAGGTAGAATGCCCCTGAGTTCAATCCCCAGTACCGCAAAAAAAAAAAAAAAAAAAAAATGAGTCTGGCCTATTTAGATAAAATAGTATGTAGAGATTTATCAGGCAATAAATAAATGTGATAAAAATAAAACCTCATTGACTTAAACTGGGAAACAGTGGTGTCTTTATCATAACAAGGCATAAGACAGGACTGGGTCTTCAACTTGTGATAAATGTTAACCACCAACACTGTTCTCTCATTTTTCACCTGTAAAATTTTTCCTTGGAGGAGTCAGTTCATTGATCTTATAAAGTTGGATTCATTTTTCCCCCTCTTTTAAATAAAAGGAATGTTGAAACAACAACAAAACTTAACATATTTAGAAAAATGAGTTTGTAGTAAGAGGTTCATGATACCTTTAGAGAATAGTTATCAGACTGCATTCCCACTCAAGAATTTTTGCTGCACATATTGTGTATATGAAATTCCAGACTTGTTAACATGGCATTTAAAGACTCCCCCAAATGGGAGGAGTCTTCCTAATCCAAGTTCTGCAGTGCAGTCAAACTGTTGAGCTCCATCTATAGTTTTCTCCTGCCTTTCTTGTTCCCAGAACACTGATTCCATTGGCTCTTGCAGTGGCATAGTAATGAAGATGGGCTCGAACTGAAAAGCATCAAAATTAACTTTATCTGCCTTCTTTTCACCCTTTGGAGACATTCAGCACCTGACATTTCTAGAGAAGGTGCTCTCTCTACCTTTTCTGGCTCTATGAATTCACACAGGGAAGAGTGGCGGAGTACCCCGTCTTCCTTGGGTTATAGAAGTTGAGTAAAGAATTTCAGGTCATGAGAATACATTACTCTCAAGTTTATTACATGCGTTTTAATTTCTTAATTTTTTAGTTTTGGGCAGGGGGAGTACTGGGGATTCATTTTTTACTTTTGATTTTTTTTTTTTTTTTTTTTTTTGCGGTACTGGGGATTGAACTCAGGGGCATTCTACCTCCGAGCTATACACCCAGCCCTATTTTTTATTCTTTATTTTGAGACCGAGTCTCACTAAGTTGCGAAGGGCCTCACTAGGTAGCTGAGGCTGGCTGCGAACCCGGATCCTCTGGTCTCAGCCTCCCGAATGCTGGGATTACAAGAATGCTGGGATTACAAGCGTGCGCCACCACGCCCGGCTTACTTTTGATTTTGAAATACGGTCTCACTAAGGTGGGGAGGGCCTCACTAAGTAGCTCAGGCTGGCCATGAACCTGCCATCTTCCTGTCTTGGCCTCCCAAGTACTGGGTTTACGAGTGTGTGCCACCACACCCAGCCAAAGTTTTAGTTTTAATTTCTTAACTCTTAGGGAAACAATGGTGCTGACTTTATATCCATAAATTAGGAAGAGTATTTATGTTAAAGATTTCAGTAAATTTCTAGTTTGGTGTGCTACCTATATGTTGTGTCACTTTGTTTCTTAAACCATAGAGAAAGATGTCTAGATTTACTTCTACTTGTCATGAAGATAATTTACTCTTAAGTTCATATATAGAAAACAAGAGCCTTCAAATATTTCCCTTTGTGACAGTGAAAAGAATTGGTGATAAATTATTTTTTTTAGGGAAATGGAGGGAGGCAAGACTTACATAAGAACATTTTTGGAGTTAATACAGCATAAAACATTTTATGGGGGGGGGTCTGGTTACCTGCTAATATGGTAGCTTTTATTAGCCCCAAACAAGTTTGTAGAATAAATCGCCAACCAAAACACAAAACAAAACCTTCTTTCAACAGTGTACCAGAGTTTCATCCTCAAAACTAGTTCCTAGCAGATTTGTGAGAATCCTTTTTGAATGATATAACAATAATAATTAATGTGTACAGCACTTAATTTTAATATATGTCATCTTGCTTAAGTAACTAAATGAGATTATTCATAAGATCTAGTATTTAGTAAATTTGAAGTAAATGTGCGATTCTTTAGTATCAGTAATCCCACAGGATATTCTCTTATTTTTTATAAAGAAATAAATAATGAATTAGACTAACTCTCCAGAATCCAGGTTTTCTGACCCTGAATTTGATGCTCTTCTTTGATCCCACAAAGTCGGGGATAGGTATGGGTCGTGACACGCATAGCCCTGATACCAGGAATACATTCTGCTGGCATGGAAGATCAGTGTGTTCAGAGAGCTGCTTAGATTTCTGGACACAGGCTGCCCTCAGTTTAGGTGGACTCCAGATGCCTCTTTATTTTAAGCATTCCCAGAGGGAAGAAAGGCCAGAATCCTTGCTTGGACTCCCTCCCTTTAGGATAGAAAATACATGCTTGTGACTTTTCACACATTGCTTCTTGTTACAGCTCTAGTATTTCTTCGTTTTTCTTATATTTCATAAATCTGGGTGCCTAAACACTGGAGGAAGTTGAATATAACCTGTCTTACACAAAGAAGTTACTAAATATTTGCTAAAAGGGCAAATGAGATAAGCTCAATACTATGGACTACTTTATTGCAGAAGTTTTCAAATTGAAGCTTTTTAAAATGAGGTGCCTGAAGCAGTAGCATCAGCATGACCTGGAAACTTGCTAAAAATGTGAATTCTCAGCCTGGTGTGATGGCGCACACCTATAATCAGTCTCAGTACTTGGGAGGTTGAGATAGGAGAATCCCAGGCCAGCCTCAGCATCAAAACAAGACACTGTTTCAGAACAAAAAATGAAAGAGCTGGGAGTGTAGCTTGGAGGTAGAATGCCCCTGAGTTTAATCCCCAGTACACACACACACACACACACACACACACACACACACACACTCTCTCTCTCTCTCTCTCTCTCTCTCTCTCTCTCTCTGTGTGTGTGTGTGTGTGTGTGTGTGTGTGTGTGTGTGTGTGTGTGTAAATTCCCAGGCTTCTGCTTTTCACCTGAATCATTCTGAAGGTGGGTCCCAGCCATTAAGTGCTTTTAACTAGCCTGTCAGGTGGTATTAATGCACACTAAAGTTTGAAAGACCTAATTGAATCATTCATACAAACTTTGCAAAAATTTTTGTGGGCGATGGGAAAGATGAAACAGTACACTCCTTGAGCTGCTCCCAGGTAGAAACAGATGTAATATTTGATTTCTTTTCTTTCTTTCTTTCTTTTTTTTTTTTTTTTTGTGGTACTGGGAATTAAACCTGGGGGGGGGGGTAATTCTACCTCCAAGCTATAATCCCAGCCCTATTTTATTTTGAATTAGGTTGGTAAGAGTTTCACTGGTTGCTGAAACTGTCCTCCAACCTTCGATCCTCCTGTCTCAGCCTCCCAAGTACTGGGATCCCAAGCGTGTGCCACCACACCCGGCTATAACATTTGATTTCTTATTGAAGAACAAAGTGTTGGGGGAAAGTATATTGTAGAAAAAAGTTGTATAATAGGGAAAAGGCATTTAGCTAGCCAGGACTGGGCTCTATCCTGCTTAATTCCAGGAGACACTTAACATCTGTGCCTCAGTGACCTGTCACATGTGGTCAGTACTCCAGTTTCCCCTCTAAGTTCGTGTAAGGGCCACTGTGTAAAGAGATACAAGTTTAGAAATAAAGATATTGGTATGTGTAGGCACTGAGGATAGTTCAGCAAGGCATTATGTTTAGCTCCACTTATATTCTTTTTTTTTTTTTTTTTTTTGCAGTACTGGGGATTGAACTCGGGGGCATTCTACCTCCGAGCTATACCCCCGGCCCTATATTTTATTCTTTATTTTGAAACCGAGTCTCACTAAGTTGCGGAGTGCCTCACTAGGTAGCTGAGGCTGGCCGCGAACCCGGATCCTCCGGTCTCAGCCTCCTGAATGCTGGGATTACAAGCGTGCGCCACCACGCCCGGCCTTCCACTTATATTCTTAATGAAGAATCTGTTGGATTTAACCTTAATAACAAAATCCCAGCAATTTGGCATCTGGAAAGGAGGCAGGGTAGCACCTGGCTACAACACGCCCTGGATGCCTAGTGTGGGATTCTGGCCTCTCTCCCCATCTAAATAACTGCCAGGCCTACTTTCAGGGTGGTAGTGAACAGCAAGTGCCATAATCTCCATGAAAGTTTGTTGAAAATGTCCATATACTGTTAAAAATGTGAAGTATGCCTATTTCCATGTCTATATTTCTTCTTAAAGAAAACTTTGACATATTCATGAACTCTATTCCAACATTGTTGATTACTAGGAAATGTGATAGAGCAATTCAAGTATAGACTTCAGAGGTGTTTTTTCTTAGCCTCCTTTTCAGGAAAATGATGCAAATATTGATAAGAGTGTTAAGGGATGTCTGTGTGTGTGTGTGTGTGTGTGTGTGTGTTCTGGGGATTGAACCCAGGGGCATTCTATCTCTGAGCTATACCTCCCCCAGCCTTATTTTTTATTGTTTTTAAATGTCTCACTGTGTTGTTGAGTGTGACCAAACCTGTGATCCTCCTGTCTTAGTCTTGCAAGTACTGAGATTACAGGCCTATGTTACCACACCTGGCCCAGAGCTTCATAGCCATGCATTTGTTCATATTGGAGCTACACTTGTGCACATTATCAAAATAAGGCAGATTTAATAAGCCAGCCATTTTTAGATCCTGGTGCCTTTTCTCCCTCTTTGCCTGACAAATTTCTGTCTACTCTGAGGCCCAGCCATGAAAATACAATAATAGTGAAATAAATTATAAGGACATTGTAGGCATTTTTCTAACTTTACTTCAATATTCTTTCCTGGATTGGCTTAATTAAAAAGTCAGCAGTTGTTGAACTATTTTATGAGTGCATAGGACCTGCTATTTAGCTTAGTTGGTTGCTAATCTGGACTACTTTAAAGCACGAAGGATCTAAGAAATAAAGTATTAATAAACTGATTTTAAAAAGTGCTTGCTGCTTATTTTATTTATTATTAACAAATGCTTATTGGTTGCCTGCTTTTCATTGAGCAGTTGTCCTCTGGTTAGAGTGTGTGAGTAAGCATGTTTCAGCTGTGCAGGAGTGCTAGCTAAGCTGAGCAAGGAATGGAAGCCAGTGGAAAAGTCAACTTGCTCTTGGCTAGAGGGGGAGGCACATTAGTGGGGAGTTTAGGCAGGTTCAGGGTGGCTGGAGCTTAAAGAGTGTAGAAGGGTGGTGGGGAGGAGCTTTTGAAGGATATACAGAGCCTGTAAATCGGGTTGAGGAGTTTGACTTTTTTTTTACCCCCTCCAACAAATTTAAAGAAAGGTTCATCTGACTTCTAAGTATGTTGATTGTTGTCAAAAGAGGAGGCCCAAGGCCAGTGCAGCATTTGTTGGAGTGAGACACCTGGATACAACATATAGCCTCTTTGAAGTCTGAACTACAAGGTAGTTAGAACCTTGTTAATTAGTATATTCTATAGATGATGTGAGATTTGTTAGAATGCCAGTGCCTTAGGCCCACCCCCGACCTATGAGTAGACCCTTATTTATAACAAGATCCCCAAATATTTTTTATGCACATTCATGTTTAAGAAGCACTCACTGCCTTGAAAATAATCTCTACCTGCCCAAAGTCCTACCCTTATGAAGAGAGAAGGAAATAATCCCAGAAAGAGTGTGCCGTTTCTGAGATTTAATAGTTTGTGCTTTATATATAGTTTATGTTAAATGTAGAAGTTGTATTATTTTTAAGGTAAATTGTATTAACTAATTACAAATATAATCTTGAGTATCCAAATGTATAATAGTTAATTAAACAGAGTTTAGTATTATGCTAGGAGATTACAAGGCTTTAAAGCATGGTTGGCTAATTCCTAGCTTTTTAAGTCTTAGTAGAATTTGGCTAGGATTTTCCTACTAATCTTGTAGTTCTGGAAATTTGTGAGTTTAGAAAAACAGTTTCTTTACATTTACCCACTTGGTGTTAATGGGAAAATTACAAAAGTATTCTGGGCCAGTTTGTCTAGATTCTTCTATAATTTTAGGATAGTGTTCAGAGGAGTAGAGGCATTCACACTTGCTTTATGACTTAAACCTTTTATGTGTGTGTGTGTGTGTGTGTGTGTGTGTGTGTGTGTGTGTGTGTGTGTTTTGCTGTGATGGAATTCAAAGCCTTGCATATACTAGACAAACACTTTACTTTTTTATTTTGGCACTAGAGGCTAAACCCAGGGACATTTTACACTCGAGCTACATCCCTAGCCCTTTTTATTTTCATTTTGAAACAGGGTCTTGCTAGTCAACTGAGAGTCTCTCTAAATTGCTAAAGCTGGTCTCCAACCTGCAATCCTTCTGTCTCAGCCTCCCAAATACAGGGACTATAAGAGTGTACCACCATGTCCAACCAAGGCAAACACTTTAAAAAACTGAGTTACCCTTTGTAGTCCTTAATGTTAATTGAATGAATCCTGTTCTTGCAGTTGGTTAAATTTCGTGTTACTTTCATGCATATCCAATTCCTCTAACAGTACCTTCAGGTTTTAGTGTTAAAAGTGGCTTTAGAATGTCTTAAATACCTGTTCTTTGATAAGTGCTTATTTCCTGAGTCAGCAACTAGGTAGGGGAGAAAAAAATACCTATTGAATCTTGTTAGCCAAAGTTTTTGCCTCTTAGGAAAAGAGGGACAGGGCTGGAGGAGGTTAAGTGTAGCCTGGGCTGCATTCTTCCCTAAGAGGAGAGAATGGAACATTGGAAGCCATAGGGGAGGAGGTGACTCTGGGTTGAGGGTCATTAATGGACAAAGTTAAATTTCTAGCTGTTTCTTTGTATTACTCTAAACATTTTAATGCATTATATCATTAGTATTACAATGTCTTCAAAAGAAATGAAAATGAAAAGCCGGGCGTGGTGGCGCACGCTTGTAATCCCAGCATTCGGGAGGCTGAGACCGGAGGATCTGGGTTCGCGGCCAGCCTCAGCTACCTAGTGAGGCACTCCGCAACTTAGTGAGACTCGGTTTCAAAAATAAAGAATAAAAAAAATAGGGCTGGGGGTGTAGCTCGGAGGTAGAATGCCTCTGAGTTCAATCCCCAGTACCAAAAAAAAAAAAAAAAAAGAAATGAAAATGAAATAATATTTTATATAAGATTCTATAATCCCAACAAAGTTCAACTTTCCAATAGTATTTATATATGGCCATAAGGGCTTAGCACTATTATAATCATTATATAGATTCAGTTTTGTATAGGCTTCTCATTTTTGCATTTTACTTAACATTATGCCTTAAGCTTTTTCTTTGTGGTTATTTCTATGTCTCAAAGCAAATATTGCTGATTTGCTTTGCAAATTAGAGCAGTTTATTTACCAATCTTAGCCTGTTTCTTCATCTCTAGGATAGGGGGAGTACAAATTTTGTGTAATGAGATTGTTCCAAGAATTAAATGAGATTTTTTGTGGAAACTGTGTTGTCCCTGATACATAAGTAAGTGCTCATTAATCCACAACAGCCATTTTTATGATGGATCTTGGCTAAATGGCAAAGCATGGCCTAGTCAGGGTAAACCTTCTGAATTTGAGTGCAGTGCTCAACCCCTACGCCACCCCTGAAACCTCTCTGGGTGTGGTTTCCTTCAGTGTGTTAGAAGAGTGTTTAGTTTGCTTGGAAATGCATTCAACTGAAACACCTCCATTCTTCTTTAGAATGAAAACAAGGCTAACAGTAGTCACTTTCACTTAGGCCAGGTGACTTTTGATGTAGGTTGAAGGTCACAGTGGTGGTACCTCTTCTAAGTTCATGAAAAGCATCTGCCCAGGCCAGATGGTCCAGCTGTTGATCAGAGAGCCGCCTTTGTCAGAGAACACTGCTGTGTCCAAACTAATGCTGACCACCCTCCATGGAGACTTGAATGCTTCTACTGTGTTTGCTTTTGAAAGGCCGTTCTCTTTCTCCCCCAACCTGGGTTTCAAGAGGCACAAGAACTTTAAGTAGCAAATACAGTAATCACAGTAGCATGGAGATACAGACTGGCCTATATTTGTTTCACAAAAGCCTTGTGAAGGATCTGGCCTTATAATCCTTTTTTTTTAATGCTGAACTAATGCAAGAGGAAAGTTAATTTGAGGATCACTGAAGCATACTCTATTCATAAAGAATGAACAAAACATAAATAAGTCTAGAGGTTCTGTTCTCTGGTGGCAAGGAAATTAGATAGGCTGTGTATTGAACTCTCCCCTCTCTCACTCCCAGAGTGCAGTGGCAGTAGAAGTTTGGAGGGAGATAACTTAAGCACAGATGAGTTGCGTGTGTGTGTGTGTGTGTGTGTGTGTGCGCGCGCGTGCGCGCACATGTGCTTTGCTTGAAATTCTTTTACAAACCACACACAGTATTTTGGTGGCACTGGTTTTTGGTTTTTTAGAGCAACTTTGAAGGTCTGTTTTATTTTTTATTTTTGAAGGTCTATTTTAAAGTATACAGCATCTTTGAGAGTCTGTTTAATCAGCTGAATTGTTGAATGTCAATGAGTTTGTGTAGATTACTAGCTTGAGTGTGCAGCATCCAAGAGGTGAATATAAATCTAGTGCAAAGTGTGTTTTTGAGCTGGGTGTGGTGATGCATACCTGTAATCCCAGTACTTGGAAGGCTAAGACAGAGGCTTGCAGGTTTGAGGCCAACCTCAGCAATTTAGCAAGATCCTGTTTCAAAATTAAATAAAAAAATAAGAAGGACTGGGGTATAGCTCAGAGGTAGAATGCCTCTAGGTTCCATCCAATACCCCCCTAAGAAACCACAAAAAGCAAAAAGTATGTTTCTGGTGCTTAAAACTGGTACTCTGATTTTTACGGAGGGAAACATTCATTCCAATAGAAGTTTAAATAGTTTGCTGTACAATTCAGTGTTGTAGTGGTAGAGAGGAGATTATGTGTTATCTGCAAACAACTGCTGAGCAAATGAAATCCCAGCTGTGCAGTCTGGTGGATGCTAGGAGAGCAATGCAGGGAGAGTGATTTGGAGCCTGTGGTGGTGGTGTGGTGAGGAGGGCTGTCGGGCTTTTATCTCTCATTTCAGAAATGCGAGGTGGTGGAAAGCACATGGGCTATGAGTTCACAGAAACCAGCATTCAAATCCTGGCCCTACCAGTGACTGCACTGAGCCTCATTTTCTTCATCTGGGAAGGATAAGTAGCTCTTAGGGTGGCTGTGGAGATTAAAATTAAGCATATTGTAAGTATATTAGTAGCATGACAAATTCATTCTCATTTGCCAGGGAGCTTTTGAGTTTCAGCAGAGAATGCTACACATCCAGAGAATTTTGATTCCTCCATCCCACCAGGCACCACTCTGGGTGGTGAGTCACCCTAACTATATAGGAAGGTATTTATTACAGTATACACTTAGGTAAAGGTGTGTGTGTGTGTGTGTGTGTGTGTGTGTGTGTGTGTGTGTGTCTATGTTTCTATCTCTGTCCTTTCCTAGTGCTTAGCACATAAATAAATATCTCATGAAAGGGATGAATGAATAAGGAAATAGAAGCAGTAATACACATGTAGTTTTGTTTGTTTTTTTGTGGTCCTAGGGATGGAACCCATGGACATTCTATCTCCGGGCTATACCCCCAGACCTATTTTTTATATTTTATTTGGAAACAGGGCCTCACTAAGTTGCTGAGGCTGGCTTCGAACCTGAGATCCTCCTGTCTTAGCCTCCCAAGTACTGGGATTACAAGTGTACGCCACCACACCCTGCTACATGTAGTTGTTTTAACATGAGTTTTCTCTGAGAAGAGATGACTTTACCAGCTACTTAAATACTGTAGTGAATGAAAGAGTGAATCACTCATGATAATGAGTTTGTCTCTGCAATGTGAATATGGATAAAGTATAACTCCAGGAAAGGGTTAGGCTGAGCCTGTTTACATTTTTTTTATAAGAAATTTGATATGACCCTAGTGACTACCTACCCGCCCCCTTCCTGCAAATGGCTTCCCTAGGACTCTACAGGGTCCTAAGGAATTTTCTTACCTTTGTTGGGGGAGGGGAGAGGGAAGTCCCCCACATTCATAAGTACCAGTGTTTGGAGAGACTGAAATATTTCCTTAGAAATTAGGCATTAGATTGTCTCTGCCACCACCCCCCTTTGAGTGGCATGGTTGAGTATTTGGACAAGGAGAAAGGTTAAGGGCTACAATAATATAGTCTAGCTACATAGCAAAAAATGTACTCCATGAAACTGGGAGGTTTTTCTAGGTGTATCCTTTCACATTTTTATGTCTTGTGCCCATAAAACAAATGCAGCTTTTCTAACTGCAAATGTGTCCTTGCTCATGGAGATACAGCACAGGTAATACTTTTTTAGAAGCCAGGTAGCTAAATAACACTAAGCAAATAGAAGCAAGGCCTCAGAAATTCAAATAACATGTTAATGTGTTCACTTGGCCTTTTCAATTGAAGAAATGTCAGAAAACTAAGTCTGGCTCAAGCCCAGCCTTTGGTGCTTCCCAGTCTCCACCCCAGTTAAAAGAGAAAAGAAAAAAATGTTTGTTTTTTTTTCTCTGCAAATATATATGATTTCAATTTTGAGATGGGAGCTCATTTTTCCACTTGAAACACATGGAAGCAGTTTTTAAAAGTCATTCTCATCCAGTAGTGTGTGTGACTGGGTGTTCTCAGTCTCAGAAGCCCATACTTTAGTCTTTATAGGGGTTGTGGATTCAGTAGGCTTTTAGGGGGAGAGGTGGTGGAGTTGAGGGAGATGCACTAGAGCCCTGGCCTGCAGACCTGAAGCCCCAGGTGAAAAGGTAGCGTGAAGGAGTCAGATGGGAAGGTCCACCCAGAGCCCAGCCGATACTATCTCACCATAGTTGTCATCAAGTGATTCTAAAATGACCTTTATTTTTTTAACCTCATTTTCCTATGAGCTTATGAATTATGTCATCAATCCTGTTCCCTCTTTGTATGATAAGGAGCGCTCTTCTTTCTGTTGAGTGTTTCAGGAAGAGGAAAGAGAGGCACAGGTCACTCAGTGATTTAGCAGTTGACTTGAGATTTGTGTTTCCCCTCCTCCAGTGGGAATTCACAGTGCAACTTACTGCATTAAAACCAAGCAGAACTCCTGTTGGCGTAGGAGACCTGGTCATTAGAATAATCATGATTCTTAGCATGACTCAACCCCTGATTAATATTCTGCCTTATGGAGGGCGTCTGTCTGCAGTTCTTGGCTAGGCACTGGGATGAAGGGGTACAGTTTCTATCCCTGCCCTCAAGAAGTTCACAAGTCAAAAGACAGGAACATGGATAGGGATTTAGGGATTCCAAAATAGGATTCCAGTAACTATATATTGGGAGAGGACAGTTACTCATTAGCAAAATGGAGGACACCTGCCCTCCCTATTCTTCTGGAGTTGCTGTGAGAATCAGTTACAGTAGTGTTTGTGAATATTCAATGAAAAATGCAAATTTATAATCAAAAGACATTTTTTTTGGTGTGGGGGGGCAAATGTTAAGGCTGTTTCTGTTCTCAGGTTCACCCAGCAGATCTGATGCGTGCTGATGAGGTAAAAAGACACTATCCTAGTAACAATAGCCAACAATGTGCCAAACTCAGTGCTTCTTATTGTATGTGTTACTATCTCATGTCAAACCCTGAAGAATGCTAGAGATGGGGCAGAAATTCTCTGTTTACAGGTAGGAAACCAAACTTGGAGAGATGAAGTAACTTCCTCAGTTGCTGATATTGAATGGTGGATTTGGCGTCAACGCCTGACTTGTTCACCAGGCCCTAGCATTAAACCATTACCCCACACTGCCCCTCCAGAGATAGTTATTTTCTTGGGAGGATTTAGGTGTGGCTGGGTATGATGGAAACAGTTGGAAGTCTAGCAGCAGCCACCAGTTTGAGTCCGCTTTGAAGCAACTTCCTGAGCCTGAGCTGCTCAGAAAGCATCCTGCCCTCTGAGTGGTGGTTATGATGTGGTTTCCTTCCTCCTGCCCCTGGGGGTCAGCTCTTCTCAGCCAGGGTCTGAAAGCCCGTTGTCACTGATAAGCTGCTGCTTGAGTCACTCAGTACCCGCCTTGTGTTTAGCATGGCTACGCTCATGCTCATGTTGGCCTCATAGTAAACCAGTGTGCTGTGACAGTGCCATCAGTGCAGACAGAGGTCACGCCCTTTCTACCACACTGCTCAAGAGTCTACTGATGTCTGTGATCAAACCACATGCAGCTTCTCCTGAATTTAATGAGACTTTAAGAGAGAGCTTTTGGGGACTTTCTAGCATGAGCCAGCTACCTTCCCACATGCATTTTTGTTCTTTCATTCACTCTAGATAGGTGGTAGTATATCTGCTCCATGGCTTGAGGAACCTGAGACTCAAGTAAAATGTTTCCTGAGACAGGAATCAGCCAGAAAGTAACAACATGAGTAATTATGAAACTCTGACGCAAGAGGAGGTCGTTTTTAACATTTCTTTACATTATAGTGCATTTTCTAACTAGGTGGAGACACAAAGCAAGATGTGGTATATACATCTGTCAGCCCTGGATAGACTGGATTGATTTTAATTTTTGGTTTAAACCCAGAGCACTGTGTATTTGATCCATTCTTATTAAAGATTAGTGAGATTCATGGGTATTTAGAAGTGTCACACTTAACCTAGCAACAGACTGGATACACAGCTGGAAAACGGAAGGCTCACCAATCAGGTTTCTCAAATATCAATTTCTTGAAAAAGCTATTGCTATTGATGAGTACATCCTTCCATTAAAAACAATGTAGTCAGGTAATTTACTTATCATTGATACTGTAATAGCATAGCTTGAGGGGGTTCAGCATCTGCTCTGTCTTCAAGGACAGAACTGACATCTGCTCACATGTGGGTAGTGTTTGGCAAATGCAGTTAAGGTATTTGGGGGGGATGTAATTTGAGCCATAGAGAAGCCTCAGTTTAGGTGATATTGAAGACCAGTATATTGGGATCCTTTTGAACATAGAGACTTGGTTCTGGATTTGAGCTACGGGATGAAATGGCTGCAGCTGGCACATCTGTCATGATGCAATGCAGTGGTGACTCAGTGGCAGCCGGATGGCGTGATGGCTCCACTTCAAAGTATCACAAACTCATTTGAATCAGTCTACAAACCTCTTAACCAAAAGGAGAGGGAAAATTTATTTGTATACATTTGGAAAGCCGAGTCCCAACCTGCCTCTGCTTAGACTAGACAGTCATGAGAACCTTGTCTTTCTTCCTTTCTCCCAAAACAGGAATTAATCTGTAGCATAAAAGAAATATTTCATGAGTGGGTGCGTAGGGCAGTGCTCAGACTTGGTAATTTAGATTATGGCAGCATGTTTAGAGAGGAAGGTGACCAATGGTGATGGTCTGTGCTTTATTTCTGTGCCCAGACCCGCTTCCCCTTTCTGCTGCCACCTTGGCCCAGTAATGACTTAAAGTTAGAACGTTGATGGTAGGTGTGTGTAGGCCCAGGAAGGTTACTGTTGGCTCTAATTGCTTCAATTTTTTGTACTCTGTTCTGCTTTCTAGAACATGTCCTAAAACTCAGCTGACAAACCAGTTGCTTATAAAGTGCTCTCATTGATGTGCCAATACAGACTGGCTGTTGGAACAGGTAGCATGTATCTAATTAACCAAGAATAAAGGCTATGGATGAAGGCTGGGTAACTTCTTTTTTTTTTTTCTGTGGTACTGGTGATTGAACCCCGGGGCTTTCTACCTCTGAGCTGTACCCCCAGCCTGTTTATTTTCTATTTTTTATTTTGAAACAAGGTATTGGTAAGTTGCTGAGAGTCTCACCAAGTTGCTGAGACTGGCCACAAACCATTGATCCTCCAGTCTCAGCCTCCCATGTATTGGGATTATAGGCATGCACCATCATGCCTGCTTTGGGTAACTTTTTAGAATACATGTATACCTCTAAGATCTCAGAAGGAGCCGTCAAATATGTCTGTCCATTCAGGCACCATTTAACAAGCAAGTAGGTATGGTGATCACACTGGAAATGCAGCTGTGTAGAGTATAGCCACTGTCTGAAATCATACTCTAAAAGAAAATACTAGGTAGAAAGTAGCAAGTGTTCCAAGACGTGAAAGTAACCTTTCTTGGTTGTGGAATGTGTGAGGTATTTTGGTGGAGTTGACAAAAGTACAACCGTAACTAGTTTATGAATGATGTGAACAGACAGTCACAAAACCATGGAGCATATTGGGGGAATGGCTAGACATTTACCTGGGATGTGGTATATATTTTTTCCTTACACTTCAGTTATTAATACTTATTATTAGTTGGGATTTTTGCCTCCTTTTTGTTAGCCAACAAAAAGCTAATCTTGTTTTAAAAAAATAATCTTGGCATAGGTCCAGAGAATCAGCTGCCTAGCAGCTGATATTGGCAAAATGATCTTAAAAATCGACTTGCATCACAGTTCTTGTGCCTGTTAGAAAGGGCTGTAGGACATCTGATACAAATTTGAAGGCTCCTGCAAATAAATGCATGGCCACTTTCATTTCTCTGAATGCTCCTATAAGGCATTTGATGGATAGACACCCATCGCATTAAAAAAAAAGGCTTCCGATTCTCTGGGCTCACAGAACATGCTTTCTAGAACATGTCCTAAAACTCAACTGACAAACCAGTTGCTTATAAAGTGCTCTCATTGATGTGCCAATACAGACTGGCTGTTGGAACAGGTAGTATGTATCTAATTCACCAAGAATAAAGGCTATGGATGAAGGCTGGGTAACTTTTTTTTTTTTTTTTGTGGTACTGGTGATTGAACCCCGGGCTTTCTACCTCTGAGCTGTACCTGTAGGAAACTAAAGAGCTGCCAAGGAGTGAGAAGGCAAAGGAAGAGGTATATCCTTGTGCAAAGAGCAGAAAAGTAGGTCCACACCTAAGTTCTAGCCCACTATCCAGTATTGGTAGTGGTAATAATAATAGCAGGCTTTAAAATTTCTTGATACCTTGTGAAAGCACACTTCTAGGTACTTTGCAGTGTTGGTTCATATGCTCCTCATAACATCCCTATCGGGTAATTATTATCTTCATTTTGAGAACAAGGAAACTGAGGCACAAAAGATACGTTGCCCAAACATGTTTAACTATTGGTGATAGAGCCAAAATTTGATTCTTGGAGCTTGCTGATTTCTCTTGACTTTAAACATTTTCAGCTGCTGGACGATTTGTTGGTACATCCATGTCCAAATAAAGTAGATAATCCCTATTTCTGGTTTGGCTGCTGCTGCCTCGCCCAAGTAAAGACTTCCAGCTGCTCTTTGTATTTTTTTTGCTACCTTCTGAGCTTCCCCATCACAGGTATGAAAACAGCTTAGGGGCGAGGGACCAGTTAATACCCTAAAGTCATAAACTTGGTTTTGTTCTTGGGCCATTGTATTCTAAACTTGGCATCAGAGAAGCAGGTTATTTATTTGTATTTATTGTTTATCCTAGTTCCAGAAATGGTTTGGTCTGGGCACATGTTTCCTGGTGGTGGTGGTGGTGGTGGTAGTGGGTGAGTGAATGATTCTGCTGCTTGGAAAGTCTTAAATCACAAGATTCATCATAGGATTGCTGGGTTACTTCTTTGGCCTCTCTGTCCAGAAAAATTTGAATATTTTTCTTAGGAAGGACTGACATTGCAGACTAAAAAGTGCCATGTCACTGTTACATGTTTTTTCCTAAGAATTTTTTTTTTAGAGTTCTGCAGAGAAACAGTCTTGTATTACTGTATATGTTATGGATTTCTTATTTTCTGTTTTGATAGTAAAGTTTATTATGAGTTTATATGATTCAAGTGATTTCTTTTGCCTTTATTTTGAGCTGCAATGTACTTAAAATGTATGGAGCTATGACAAGCACACAGAATGAATTCTAACAGTTTCTATTCAATCTGTGGCATCTACAGGGTTAAGGGTGTCACCAAAGAGAATACAGTATCACGTTGTCTACCACCATTTTTTTGAGATGGACACTGGAGATAGAAGCCAGTGTGTGGCTCTTACTTGGGTAAACCTTGTAATACCACAAACTAAAAGTTTCTGAAAACACCTAAACTCTGATCCTTCACATTTGTAGGAACTGCAGTTCCCTGTGAAGGGCACGTTTCTCCGGTATAGAGTTAGGACAGCAAGGTGAAGCGCATGGGTGCAGGTGGGGCACATCAGGGAAGTCTAGTGCTGCTCTTTGGTCTTGTTTTTGAATTGAAAAGCTGTTGAGTGAAGTTCTGAAAAATACTTTTGGGAGTTCCAGAAACTCCTGCTATTGACCTTTGGATTTAAGTAGAGTGTAAGTCTTAGAGAATTGATGAGAATATGGGAACAGCTTTAAGCCAATGCATTAAGCCTAAAATGACTGTATTGTTTGTTAGGCCTTTCCAGAAAATACAGTGTGACAGAGAGATCCCACAGCAGTTAACTGTATTGACTTTGAAAACAGGTTCTAAATCCAAATCTCTTATGCTGAGCTTGAATAAGTGTTTCTTCTTCTAGGGCAAATCTGCTGCCTGCGCACTGCCTCTGTGGTGTTGGAAGGACCAACCTATATGACCTTCCTTCTGTAATTAACAGGGACATAGTTTAATTTACATGATAGCCATAGGTAGAAGAGGACTCTGGGTTGGTTCTGATAGTCCCTGGCCTCTGTGGGGGAGAAAGCCAATGCTCAAAAATTCAAACTTCCAGATGTTCCTTTTTGTGACAATAATGGCTTCCAGGCTGTTTTCCTCGGGAAAACTCCATTTGAAGGTTACTGTGGATGACTTTAGTGTTATGTAAGGAGTAGATTTCTTTTCTTGGTGGTGTGTCTAGTGGTAGAAATGTAGAACTAATTATATGTGGAACTAAAAAAGCACCTGAAACTTTCAGTAAACCAGCAACATTTAAAGGCTTCTGGTCCACTTTGGTGGGCACTTTTCATTTTTAATGCTGTGTGGCCCTTCACAGCCTGTTTCTTTTTTCTTTTTCTTTTTCTTTTTTTTTTTTTTTTGCAGCACTGGGGATTGAACTCAGGGCCATTCTACCTCCAAGCTACATCTCCAGCCCTATATTTTATTCTTTATTTTGAAACCGAGTCTCACTAAGTTGTGGAGTGCCTCACTAGGTAGCTGAGGCTGGCCGCGAACCCGGATCCTCTGGTCTCAGCCTCCCAAATGCTGGAATTACAAGCGTGCATCACCACGCCCGGCTTTTATTCTTATTTTGAAACAGGGTCTCACTAAATAGCTGAGGCTGGCTGCAAACCCAGATCCTCCAGTCTCAGCCTCCCGAGTACTAGGATTACGAGCGTGCACCAGCATGCCTGGCCCACAGCCTGTTTCTTAAATTCATAATGAGCAGATTCATGCACATTATTGTGGGAACAATTTGAAGCCTGTGCCTTGTGATTTGGGAGGATCAGTAGTATTGCCACCAGCTACTTATGTGTGTGTGTGTGTGTGTGTGAAGAATGGTGTTATAATCTGAGTATACAACAACAAAAAATATTTTCCTCATTGATTCATGACAAAATGGTAATCTTACTGCCATTAACTAGTTAATTCTGAAAGGATTTGGGTCCTTACTGTACACTTGGGAAATGACCAGGCCTTGGGGAAGCTGAGATGAGATACATAATAAAATTTTTAAAAAGTTTTTTTAGTTGACAAAAATTGTATAGATGTCTGTATAACATGTTTTGAAATATGTATACATTGTGGAATGGCTAGATTGGCTAATTAATTGCTAGATGGTAAACTGAGTGGCAGTGTGTGGGATGGAGAGCCAAGGGGCTGTGCCTGGTCAGTGAGTGTCTCTCCCCTTCATAACCTTTTCATATTAGAGCTGGGGAAGAGGGCTGCTCTGCATGTGCATGGGGACTTCTCTGAATGGAGTCTTCCATGAGACAAGGTGCAGCTGCTCTGCTTGCTCAGGACATGGCTGGCCTCTACTGCTGACAGAATTTGATAGTGTTTTCCAGGGAATCAAGGCTGGGGATGAGCTGCCACTGCCTCAGTGTTAATATGTTCCTCCTAGGTTGACGAGCCAGCCTTTGGGAAGTCCAGCTCTTGTGCTTTGTTTTCTTTGCTTTTTGAAAAGTGGGGTTTTTTTTGTTTTTGTTTTTGTTTTTAAACCTTGTATAGCCCGCCATTTAAGGAAAACTGTCCCAGGCCTGAGCTAATGACAGGAGTAGAAACCTTTTCCCCTTGTCATTACCTCTCTGACTAATTAGCCTGTGCTGCCAGGCTCATTAAACTTCATTAATCATAAGCATCTGTCTATAGGAACTGCCTCAAGATAAAAAGAGGAAGCTCAGCTAACCATTTTTGTTGTTGCTGCTAATTACCCCAATCTATACTTTTTGATTAATCACCCTGATTGCCTCTAAATTCTATTGAAGAACTTTCCCTATGCCACACAACAGGCGTTTCACTCTTCCCCAGTCTGCAGACATGCTGCTCCATGGTTTGGTGCATGAGGTCCCGATAATTATCAGGGCCAACAACAGGGTAGCTCTGGAAACCAAGGTAAAGGGAAGACACATCTGGAAATCTGGTTATGTGTATCTTCAACTTGCTCAGAGCCTTCAATCTACACTGATGCTGATTTTAAACAAATGTGCTAAATTATCTCATCTGTTTGTTTAAAAATGTGTTGGCACAGTAATTACAAAGCTAACTTTCTTGAGTCCATGGTTTCAGAGTCATAAGAAATATTTTAGTGGAGCTAGGTGTGGTGATATATACCTGTATTCCTAGTACTTTGGAAGCTGAGACAGGATCACAGGTTTAAGGCCAAACTCAGTAACTTAGCAAGATCTCCACAACTTAGTGAGACCCTGTTTCAAAATAAAAAAGGCTGGGGTGTGGCTTGGAGGTAGAACCCTCCAGATTCAATCTCCAGTACCAATAAATAAATAAACAAAAATATTTTGGTAGAGGTTGGGGTGGGAGGAGAAAGGAATATTTTACTGTGGCTAAAGGTGGCACTTGAAAAGGAAGATGTCAGTCTTAAGTTGAATGGGTGGTGACTGTGTGCAAAGGCTCCTTGATAGTGGGAAAAGAGCACATCCACCGAACTGTACTGCGGGGAGAGGGACCTCCCTTGATGGGAGTGAAAGGGTGAGCTAATGCACGTGAAAAAACAATGCAAGTTCAGAGGATTCTTTCTGATGAGGAGTCTGCCTAGAGTTAAGCACTCTCAGGTGGGAATTATGACTTTAGGTTACAGGATACCTTTCTTTTTGGTATTGAGATTGACTCCAGAGGCATTCTACCTTCGAGCTATACCCTCAACTTTTTTTATTTTTTATTTTGAAACGGTCTTGAAAAGTTTGCTAAGGCTGGCCTTGAATTTGTGATCCTTCTGTCTCAGACTCTCAAGTACTGGGATTACAGGCATGGGCCACCATGCCCAGCAGGATACCTTAAGAGATATTCAGTGTGTCCCCATTAGGTAAGGAGAAACCTTACTCTAGAATTGAACCCCATTTCTTCTCTGTTGCAGACTGAGGTCCTTACTAGAATGGAAATCTCTAGAATAGTGGGAACTTTAGAGTCAAATTCCTGGGACTGTGCTTGCTTTGTAACTGTGGGCAAATCACTGAAGCTTTCTAAGTCTTAATTTGCTCTTATGCAAAATGTTTGATAAGATACTTCACACAGTGGTTGAGAGAACTAAATGAATCTTAGTGAAATGCTTGCAGTAGTGTCTGGCCCTAGTAGTACTCCTTGGTAAACCCTGACTCTGGGTGTTCATGTGGGAGATGATTCATTTCTTTCATCATTTGGGATGGCATCCGTAGTGCTTCCCACTTGAGTAGCTAAAACATCGGTAACTCAGCTGCCACTGGGCTCAGGTCTTATCCCTGCTGCTGACTGGTGATCTCACTAGGACTCAGACCTGAGCTATGAGGCTCTGACCCCTGACTCACCTCTGGTCAGTTGGTCCCATAGTGCTTTACTCAGTCCTCTCTTTGCCACCTGTCTTTTGTTTGTTTGTTGGTTGGTTGGTACTTGGGAATGGAACCCAAAGTCATTCTACCTCTGAGCTATACCCCCAGCCCTATTTTTTTGTGAAACAGGGTCTCACTAGGTTGATGAGAATCTCACTACTTTCTGAGGCTGTCCTCGAACCTTTGATCCTCCTATCTCAGCCTCCCAGGTACTGGGATTACAGGTGTGCACCCACACCCAGCTGCCACCTATTTTATGCAGTAAATTACCTGTTGATTAGATTGGTTGTTATGTCATTAAATTGCAAACTCCTGTACCTGTCTTTAGTTGCCATTGTTTACTAGAGCAATTGAAAAAGAGAAACTCATTTTAGGAATGGAATTTGCTTTTCCTGTGGAACCCCAGTAAATTAAGGTTATAAAGTGGAAGTTTTTTCTGTCCAAAGTGCAGAAGAGAAGGACTTAACCTCTGGGCTTCTGTTTTACTCTCTTTGTATTCCTTGATGGGAACATGGTTGGAAACTGCTCTGGGTATCCAGTAGACCTTACTGTTTCTTCAATGAATGTCACATTTATTTTTATTAATATCCCCAGTTCCCGGCTGCTAAATGGAAGTATTAACATTTGCGTGCCTTATTATGTTTATAAATGTTGTAGAAGTTAAATATGATTTATATATTTCTCAGAAAAAATATATGAAAGTGCAGGGTGGCATTTTATTTATTTTAAACTACTTACTGAAAACAATAATCCACATATGACATTTTGTGGGGCCCAGGGAGAATTCATTTTCTTTCAATGAGTGCCCTTTGTATTCCTACCCATCAGATTCAGACCTATTGGTGAACCTCGGTTCTGTTACCAAATAAAAATTAATTGTATTTTTTTCCTGCAAATGGAAATGCCCTTTAAATTTTTCAAAATTGGTATGTGCACATTTAAAAAAAAAAAGAACAAACCAACAGTGCAGAAACACACAGTGGAAATGCTTCCCATCTTCGCTGCTGCTCCCTTGAGATAATTATGGTTAATGGTTTAGAAAATATCCTCTCATATCATGCCTTTTTTCTTCTTCTTCTTCTTCTTTTTTTTTTTTTTTGGTGGTGCTGGGGATTGAACCCAGAGCTTCACTCATGCTAGGCAAGCACTCTACCATTGAGCTACATCCTGAGCCCCTCCCATACCTTTTAATGCAATAACTTACATTTAATATCCATGAGATCATACTGAATATATATATCACTATAAGGGATTCTCTGCATTCAATAATATAGACAGCCACCTTCCTGAGCCTGCATACTTCAGATTTCTCTTTTTCTTTTTAATGAATACATAATATTCTTTTTTATGGATGTACCATATTTTAACTAATCAACCTATTACTATATACTTAGTTGTTTCTGGTCTTTTCTGTTTTGCTCTTACTGCTATTTTTTAGTACAATTGTTTTAAAAATTCATTCTGCCTAGTCTTTTCTATACCTTTGCTATTGCTGCTATACTTTTGTACAATTATTTTTAAAAAGTGTAGCTCATATCCTAAGCTACATTTGAGTTTTTGTAGAATATTTCTAGAAAGTAAATATCTGAAGGTTTGATTGGAAGATGGAGGAAATACATGTTTTATTTTTATCTTTTTGTGGTACTGGGGATTGAACCCAGGAGCATTCTATCTCTGAGGTATACCTCCAGCCCTATTTTATTTTCTATTTTGAAAGAGGGTCTCACTAAGTTAGAGACTCACTGAGTTGCCCAGCCTGGCCGAGAACCTGCAATCCTCCTGTCTCAGTCTCCCAAATACTGGTATTACAAGCATGTGCCACCACACCCAGCTTGTATTTTAAAATTTGATATTACTAGGCTGGGCGTGGTGGC